>VWZZ01006436.1:171155-212234 GCA_013399095.1 Psophia crepitans
GGGTTAGGTTGGAGATGAGGAAAAGGTTGTTCCCCCAGAGGGTGGTGGGGCCCTGGAACAGGCTCCCCAGGGCAGTGGTCACCGCCCCGAGCTTGGCTGAGTTCAAGCAGCATCTGGCCAACGCTCTCAGGCATCTGCTGTGATGGGGCTGGTCCTGTGTGGGGCCAGGGGTTGGACTCGATGATCCTTAGGGGTCCCTTCCAACTCAGGATATTCTGTGATTCTGTCCTTACTGAGAGCAACTGCTTGATAAAAAGAAGCAGAAACCTTTCTTAGTGTTTTAGATGCTCGTAAGTCATGTACCAGACGGTCATTGCCCATGATTTTTCCTAATGATGTGAAACCTGGTTCATATAATATTTGAGTTTGTGCAAGGCAGCAGAGATCGAATTTTGCAGCTGGTGAAATAGGGGAGAAAGCTTATTTTCATCTGAGATTTTTGGAATGTATAAAATTTTTGGTTTTTTTTCCCCTCCATTCTTCAGCAATGCATTTTCTAAGGCGTGCTGTAATTAATTTTAAAAAGGAAAGCAATTGATGGATTCTTTCATGCCTTGTAGTAGTATTAATATAGATATATTTATTAGGTATGAAACTTAATGGTTTTAAGTTTCGTGATTTCTTGTGAATGAACCTGAATATGGAATTTATGGCCAAGGAAACTTGAAAAAAAGAACGAAATTCTTCAGAAGAACTTAATGAAGAAATGTTCAGAATTTGTTGGTTTTCATCCAGAAAAAAAATAAAATTCTTGCCCGTGCAAGTGTGATAGTTTTGAGTCAGGTTTTTGAACTCATGTATTTTTATTTTACTGTGCACATTGAAGGCTAAGCATTGAAACAGTTATTTCCTTTGATTTGGAAGTGAAACAACAGAAATTTATTTAGTTAGTGAAGTTGATATTTAGTGACAGTTTTCATTTAAGCTTAGAGTTAGTTCAGTGGCATCACTAAGCAATGGTTTTTACTGGCATTTTTTCTGTGGGGCTTTTTTTCTTTAAGATGAAGTTCTCTTGCTGTGTGTTACCAACTTGATGTTAGTCTAGAATAAATTAAATGTTGGATGGTGCTAATGGGGTGTGTCTAGTGAGACTGAAGCTCTAGTTTGTTTTTAATTTCCAAGGGAAGCTAAACTTCAACTTTTGATTTCATTTTTGGGAGAGGTAAACCCTCAACATGTCTGCAGATTGGGCTATAGAATTAGATACAAGAAAATAAGGTGTTGGGGGTATGCCTGTATCTAGAGAAGGTAAAATTTACGGTGGTGTTACTGATTTTATGTTTACCTGGCAGCCTTTCAGACCTCTTACTGGGAGGAGCTCTACTTCAAAATACTCTACTTCCTCCAACAAAACATTACTTCCAGCTGTTCAGATGAAGAAAGTTTCCCTTAGGGACATTGAACCAACCACGTTACCTTTGCTGTAGGATCCACGTGCAAAGAAGAAAAGGAGTGTTTGTTCCTCTGCGAGATGACTTGATGTGCTTGTTTTGTAGCTTGTAGGCCAGAACATTGGCACCTGAAATTTCTGCCTGATTTTTCTCCCCAAGTCCTGAGAATGGAAGTATCTTAGAATATTCATTTTTCAGTATGCCGAATGCTGCTTATGCTGGATGCCGCCGTAGCTTTCTTAAGGTTGTGGTAAAAAAGGCATTTCTAGTGTAATCTGTCAATGAAACAGAACCAAGATACATGAAGAAAAGGTGGTGAAGGTTATTGAAGGTTTCCTACCTCATCGCTTCTGGTGGACTGTTCCCTGGTAATATACGTACCCGTGTTTTGTTAGTAATGGAAACTTTCTAGTTAGCTTTATATTTACAGGGCATTTAAGGCCACGATTCCAGAGATCTGTTCTGCTGGCAGCAGTGGCTTAGGCAGTCGCCTTTTACTGCAGCTGCTCAGCCCTGTTCCTCTGCCAGTGCAACTGCTAGCATGCCTGCGTGGAGATCCTGGCTGCAAACTCGCTTGTGACAGTGTGACCTCAATTTGTAAAGGGTACGTGCAGCTTACGTGTTACTTCAGGTGAATATTTGACTGTTGGCCAAGTCCTGTTAGTTTTGCTTTGACCCGTGCCAGCTTTTTGTATACAGCTATTTTTTCGTATTTGTAGATTCTCGTAGTGAAATAGTAACGTTCAGAGAATGATTGCTTTTAAAAGGAAGACGTGTCGTCGATGACAATTGGTTTAAAAATAAAGTGTATAAGGTTTTTTTTTTAATAGGGTTTTTTTTTGTTGGGTGGGTTTTTTTTACTTTGCCTTTTTTAGCTTTGAGGTCAATGTTCCCTTTCACTTTCCTGTTACAGTTTTAAATTAGTGAATTTGTGGTTCTGTCATTTTTTTCCCCCTAGTTAACAGGATTCTTGATAAAATTTTAGATCTTTTACAATCTTAACCTTTTTAAGTAATTGGAGATTTAAAATGGTTCTGATATGCAAGAAAAAGAAGGCAAAACTCGGTATGGTATTACCATTTTTATCAAGTCAGTAACATATAGTCGGTAATCAAACAGTTCCCGTTGTGCCTACATCTGTTTTACTTGCTGGTAAACGAAACCTTCCACAAGTCAAAGCATGCCATGTCTAGGTTACACACTCATCACATTTGAATTCTGAAATGAATACAATCATTCAAAATTACCTTAGCACTTTTGAAAAGTTGAGGTCCAGGAACCCAGCTTTGGGTTATATTTGGGAGAATTCTGTGCAAAAAAAAATAGATTGCTCAAGATAACAACAGCAAAAGAAAAAAAGATAAAAAAAATGGATTGCTCAAGGTAACAGCTGTCTAAAGAACTCATCGTTGTGATGTGTTAGTGCTGAGCTTTTAAAGATGAGAAAATAAGTGTTAATAATTCATATATTTTACTTACGATACTTGCAGCACAGTTTACAAAATGATAGGCACAGGTACTCTGTAAATGTTTTGTGGAAATTTGACTTGAAAAATCAATACAAATTGAGCTGCAATTGCAGTGTGTTTGAAATTGCTTGTATCCAGGAAACAAGGAACGAAACCCATCTAAGATATTGAAGCTGGATAGAAATAGTTAACAGCAGGCTGCGGGGATTAGCGTTGGGTTCAGCCTTACTGTTGTTAATGAGCTGGAAGGAGGCGGAAGCAGCAAGCTAATGGTATTGACAGAGAGTATGGAGGTAAATGGATTTGTCAACACAAGGCAAGAGAAAATGGAGAGGAACATGGGTTAGGAACATAGAAGATACAGAAAAAGGAGAAGGAGGTTTCCCCCAACCTCCTCTGGCAGATCAAACAATCATGATTGAGTCAGTCAGGGCTGATGGGTTTTCCAAACACTGCACTGATGGGAGTGAGAATCTTGCAATAAAACAATGCTGAAAGGGGACGGCAGATAAATGAATGTATTTTATTTGCCTCAAATATGCTATGAAGATGGATGCATTAGCGTTTGTGATAGAGCTCGGCTTTGTGTTGATCTCAGCAACAGGCACGTCCACAGGATAGTGCTGCTTTGAGACAACAGTTAATGCTCATACCTAAGTTTAAATAAATTGTGTCGGGGCAGGGGGGAGAAGTGTTGCTGGTGAAATGTGGTAGTAGAGAATTGAGCATCCTTCAAACTAGCACCTTTCTATTTTTTTATTAAACCTATACATAGACAGTGGTGTAATGGTAACTGCGCCTTTTAGGCAGAGGGTTTTTTCTGTACTCTAGGAACTTTGAAAATGAAGGTATACTCAGAGAAAGCAGAGTATTTTTATAAAATAGCATTTCTAGAAATAATCTCTGTAGTCTGCAATGGATGAAAGCATGTAATAGTTATCACTGTAAATAAATAAATAAATAAAATCATCCACTGTCGAACTGTCCCAAATGTAACCTCAGCTGTTCTGCAGACACAGACATCGAGACTAGACTAGCAGCGTTTACCAGCTGTGTGTAAGAGCTACGCTGCACGTAAAGGGATTTCACATTTTATTATGTGGGAGGGATGATGTCAGTTTGGTTGATTATGCCCCTTTCAAGCTGCTGTGATAATTACCTGCTTGTTACCAGAAGTGTCGAACCCATTTTCAGTTCTTGTTTGCTTTTGCTGTCATGCCCTAATTGCTACATAATTTTGTCCCTGCCAATTACTACCTTGGAGTTGAATTTTACGGTGAAAAAAAGTTGTAAGAAGCAATAAAGTCATTGTTTTTTAGATCTCGTAATTTCAATAGAATATTTTATTATTCTGCAAAGTATATTGAAATACATGCTGCTCACTTCTGTGAGACCCTGGGATCCCATGGTTCCCCCTGAAAGCAAGCCGGTGTGGAAGGCGTAACTTTTTGGGAGAGCAAGCCCCTTGCGGTCGAAATGGCTAAATCTGCAAAAATGAAGAGATGTGGAGAATTGATGGCTTCTAACTTTTCATTTTGGAAACAAATATATTTACAACATTCTTCAGAGACAGGAACCCTTAGGTTTGGTGGCTTTTTTCTGATTCTTTTCTTTCCTTTTTGTCCTATCTTTTATCCACAATACGAGCTTTATAAGTTGCCTTTGATGTAGCTGTTAGGTCATCTGATGTGATCCTTTATCTATAGTTTTCTATAAAGATGTAATGTAAATGGATTTCTGTAAAGGTGCTGGGCCTAGCAATGTTTTATATTCTGATTAAAACTAATCGTTTGAATTATTCAGTGGAATAAAGCTGACAGTAATTGGGTTAAGGACTGGCTGACCAAGCACTTTGTTGTCTTTAGCAACTGTCATTGCCTTTATTGGGTGGTCCTCCAGCAAGTCTGCTTGCTATTAGTCGATATTAATAGCAATTGCTGCTGTTGAAATTGTATATGGAGTGATGTGCATGAGCATAGGGAAGAGGCAAAAGTGGGATTTGGATTAAGCATGGTTAAATGAAATGCTTTTCGGAATAAGAAGAGGGATGGTGTCACCATGTAGAGGTGCAGAGATGGGGCTGCAGCCTGGAAAGGAGCATTTCTTGAACGAGATTCAGAGTGTGGGATGTTAATGGCTGTGTCCTGAAGCTCTGTTTATCACAGAGTGTGAGATTGGCTGCTTCCGTTTTAACGTGGTTCAGATAGCCACAACTGAAAGACCAAAATGTTGGCAAAAAGTCACAAGGCAGACCAAAGATTGTAGAAAGCTTGGAGAAAAATCCTTTGGTGAGAAAGGTAAAGGTGGTCAGTCCGTTTAGTTTATGAGAGGGTGGGAAATCCAAACTCTAAAACTAAGTAGTTGCTTGATTACAGCGGATAATACCTCCAGCGGAGAAAATACTGAGTTCTGAAGGGTTCCCTGATGTAACAGCAAAAGGTACAAGAAGAGCCAGGGGTTGCAGACCAAAACCAGAGAAGTTCACGTAGGAAATGAGCACAAATTCATGAAGAGGAACAAATGACAAAGGATATGGCAAAGTGAGCGCCTTTCTGAAAGATGGGCTTCAATCAGTGGCTGTTATTGAGTGGTATTTATGGATATTAGACTCACATGGATAATGATTCTGGTATTGTATCCAGTGAGTTTGAGAGCAGTCAGACTTCTGTTTTGATAGCAGTCTCTTTAGCAGCTTTTTCATGGATGGTGTAATAAATGTTGAACATTTTTCTAGTCAAATATTCTTTTCAAATGTAATCTTTAATACATTGATTGTGAAATACAAATGGTCTCTAAGATTCTGAGGATGTAGTATGTCTCAATTGTAATTCTGTCATCATGAAGGCTTTAAGGTACTTCAAGGAGAAATTTCAGTGTGCAGAAATACAGAAAAAAAAAAGCAGAAGTAATACTGTGACAAAAATTAATGATTTTACTGCTGAAATTTATGGGTGGCTAAACTGTGAGCTTGCCCCTGCTCTGTCCTCTTGTGATAACCAAGATAGAACTTGGGTCAATCTGAGCAGCCTTAGGACTGCTGCGAGTTACACCTAGCTGTATGTGCTTCCTTTGGCTATGTCAACTCCAGGAGTGGTTGCAAGTGCAGCTGCGTAGCTGCTCTGCCAGCTTTTGATACCTGCAAGTATTTCTGAAAGGTTTGATTTAAGATCATTTTTGAGGCAGTGTGGTCTGATGAGTAGAACTGAGTTTTCACGCTGCAAATGTTAATTAGAAGCATATGTGTATATGTAAAAAGCAAGCTGAAATAAAAGTATAAATATCTAAGAAGCTGTCATTCCAGAAGGTCTGTGCTCAGAAAAGATTAGGTAAATATACAAATAGTCCCATTATAAAGCAGCTTCAGTACCATTTCAGATTATCTTCGTTACTGTTTTTCTGGTGGCTTCTGAAAAACGTTCCGAAGTGAGTGATTCAGGTTGTAATTTCCAAATCCTTTCAGACGGCATCGCTTACATTGTCACCAAAAGAGATTTCACTCGCTTCATTCCTTGTTCTCTAGCCACTTCTTCCTCTCATTGCTCTTCACCCTTGTAGCTTCCAGCACAAATGTTTGTGGTCATCCAGTAAATGAAATAGAACTGAGCTGTGTTTTGCTGGGTGTAAATTAAATCTGTGTTAATTCTTAAAATTTCTTTTAACATTATTTGTATGTCTTCAAGTCAGTGTGTTTTGAAAGGTGAGCATTTTTGACATTTTCTCCATACCAAACATAAATTTTGGAAATCGGTTTCCTATTACCTTAAAAACCTATTTTCTTGTCTGTTTAAACTTGAGGGTGTCTGTGAAACTGGAGCGAAGTCTCAGAACTTGAGGACCTTTTGCAACTTGCAGTGCAGTAAACGGAGTAAGCTTGCTGCTTGTGTGCCCTTGGATGATGGCCTCAAAGGAACTTGACCTGGAGGTATCAGTTGGTCCTCTTGGATGACTTCCATTGTAGTAGTTGCTGTAACAAGGTTCGCTGGATACGTGCCCCTATCGTGTGACACAGATACAATTTTGTTTATAACTCTGACCTGTATCGTATGACGTAGGCTGAGCAGTAGATCATTCTTTTGGTAGCAGTTCTGTCACAGCCTGATCTCATCTGATGCTGGGGGGCTGTGAAGATGATGATCGGGTAGTGGAACTCCTCTAACATCAAGTGCTAGAAAACCCATCTATTTAATACCTTGCTTTTTTTCAATTTTTTTTTTCTTTAAGGACATATTAAAGAAATGAAGGAATAATAATAATAATAATAAAATTAACGTGAATTCGTGTGTTTAATTTTAATGGGCAAAAGACTGGCATGGAGAAGAAAATGCAGAAAGCAGCTTGGTATGGTTTGTAGTGGTCTCAAATAAAGAGAGGTGCAATTTTGAGTACATTGCTGTACAGCAATGATCATTGTCCCAAAGAACGGTGATAATTTAACAGTCCTTTGAACAGAAGTTTAGAAGTTCTCTATTATAATTATGTGGTACTATCTGTAACCTGTCGGTAATTGTTAAAGGACACATTTATGTCTCCAGGTTAGAAGAATCCTCTTCAGAGATGGAAGAGAAGTGGTGGACAGCTTTGTTTAGCAGCATGCAGCGTTTCTGCTTTATCCATGCCCCTAGAGATTGATATGTCTGTTTATACAGAAGCTATTAAACATGTTTCACGACTTGTATTAGTTGTGACTGCACTTCAAAGCATTGCTTATTATGCCACTTGTATTGTTGTTTATATTTCACAATAGTATTTCCAGAGTTTTATTTACTCTGGTATAAAAATAGTTTCTGTGATCTGGCTTTTAGGATCTACTTCTAGTTTGAAAACAATTTTGTTAAAAGAAAAACAATTCATGTGAATAATAAATTTACACTGACACCCATCTGATTACATTGCACGTTTTCTTTTTAGGTCTATTTTTATTCTTCTGAGGTTTTCCAAGCCTTCTGAATAAGTTTTAATGGATTCTTAATTAGCGAGTGGATCTTGTGTTTTTCCCTTTGGCTTTCCTAGGTTTAGCAGTTTTATCGAAAGAAAAATATTTCATAATACTTGTTGACATTATCTGAAATAAAAATGTATTCCTTCATAAGGAGCACCAAGGGTGCTAACAGATGGAAAAGATATGTGGTGATGTGACATGCGTTTCTGCTGTGTTTTTTCCTGTCTAAATCCATTTTAGATGGTAATGACAAACTGCAGTTAACGTACAAGAACTACTTTTCTTACATGCAATCAACTAATTTGGGTATTATTAAGAAAATTCTACCTAATGTGTTCTGGGGCAGCATCTTGCATAAAAGCAGGTTATTTACATCACTTTGGGTACTGTCCTGGTCCTTCTGGTTTAAGCTTAGATACGTGCTGGGGGAAGCAGCAGGACAGTCCATGGGTACTGTTGCCATAGGTGGTTCATCCCCTCTCGTAAAAAGAAGCTCAGGTGAAATTGGAGGATGGGCACCTCTCAGACAATCCTGTAACACCCATCTGAGGGACAGACAGGTGGAGTGTTTTTGTCATATTGGTGGGATCAGAAATATTTCAAAAGCATAAGATGAATGGAGTTATTTTCCGTATAATCTACAAGAAGGCGTGTTTGCTATTAGGTCTAGAGATCAATTGGTTTGAGACAAAAGGTACTGAGCTTTAGTTGATGAGAAAGCAGGAGACCTTCTGAGTCGACTGATGCATTTTGATAGACATAAGATCTGGAAACCTCTCAAAATGATGCTCTGTGAATGGGGTTTAGTTTGTCTCAAATAAATTAATATACTACGTATGAGCTGAATATTTGCGTCCTCTTTTGAGTATCCTAACTGGGTTAACAATGAATAAAAGCAATGGTTAGAGCTCTGTATGATCGTTGTATGCAGGCTGTACTTTCTGGGTCGAAAAATATTTTTTTAAGGAAAAATTTAGTATTAGATCATTTGGTTGGTTGTATATATCCAGTGTGTGGCTGGGTGTTACGGCAGGCAGCACAGTATGCCCCTGCACTTGATATATCCAGAGAAAATATTTAACATAAGCAGACAAACGCGTTTTGAAGGAATCTTCACAATCCTACTGTGGTAAGACTTCGGCAGACTGCAAAGTTTCAAAAGGAAATCTTTGAAAATGACTCTTAATTAATGGTGCTAAAATTACAAAAATCTGTTCACAGAGACCAAAACTTCCACCAAGTTCCAAGTACTTGGCAGCTGTTTCTCATGCACGATGACTCAGATCCGCTGAATTTTATGTACGAGATCTTGAAATCCCCAGGCATATGAGAATTGCAGTCCCTACCATCGTAATGCCACCTTCACTCAGAGTAGCGTAGCAAGCCCTGCAGCGTATGAAAGAGCAAGTAACTGCATAATTCTTAATTCTTAAGAAAGACATGAGCTTGGTCCTGGTGAGGGTAAAAAATTTTGGGTATCATGGCTGCCAAAAGATCGGAGGAGTTAAAACTTGCCATAGCTGTCGTCATGGAGAAACAAATCTTGTGTTCTGATGGAAGTGGATGCTTATGCTCCCTGTCAAGAAAAAGACAGTGTTTGATGCAGCAGCATGTTTTGATACAGTTTTGTTTACTTAAAGGAGGGAGAAGCGTGGACAAGTACAGTGTTTGACGGTGCGGGTGCACACTCTTGCAAAGGTTAGAAGGTTTGTGTTTTTGACAACACCAGTGGTCTCTCAAGTGTTAGTGCTGCCATTTCATTCTCCTTGCCTGTAAGGGTAGAACGTGGGAAATCTTCAGTGGTCTTGATAAGCGTTATGTAGAAGGTTCTTCTTGATAAGCATTGCTCAGCAAATTCATTGTAGAGCCTCACGCAAACTGTTGTGCGGAGGTATCGTACGAATACAGTTGTTACAAAGTCTGGAGCCAGGTAGATAGATACACAGACCTAGCTGGGACTGGAAACGTGCAGACGGCTCTACTCGTAGCTGCTGGTGCTCCCAAGGATTTGTCTGATTTAGTTCCAGAAAAGGTTGTAAAAAATAGTGCAAGTGCTGAAATTCTGGTATGTTGGTTTGCGTTACTTTGACAGTGACTGTGGCGAAGTGCAGTGGTAACAAATGTGTAGAGGATGCACTGTGTGCAAAACTGCAAATATCTAGTGCGTTGGAAGGTTGTAATTGCATCAGAAATTGTTTTGTAATATAATTATTTCTGAAATGTGTAAAATGGTTAAGGTCTGCACGTAATGTGCATTGTGTTAGAGAGCTAAAGCTATAAACTACAAGTCAGACAATGAGAGTACCTACCAGTGGGAAGGTAGTTCTTGAGAAATAAGAACCTCTAGCAATTTCTGATGCTCTGTATTGCTGATTTGATGGGACAGGTATTTGACTAAAAGTAATTTTTGCTTACAGAATTTATAGATGTCTAAACAGTCAGTTTGAAAAGTGAAAAGAAAGCTGAAAGATCTGAAAGCCTTTTATGTGATTTCTCACTGTTACTCGAACTGGCTCCAAATCTGAGCAGTCCATACATGTAGGTCAGGCAACCTGGCTTCATGCTTTTAACATCAGGTTTTCTCAGGTGATGGTGTCACGAAAAGGTATGCAGAAGTACATTGCAGTGCAGTAGCCCTGGCCTCAATGATTCAGTCCGTAACTGGCTTTAGCAGAGCTGTGAGCCCACGTGTATTTTATGGGCTCATATGAAAAGTTTATTATTCTATGTGTCTGCAACTGTTATCGATAATGAATCCTCCTGGTTTGGTCCTTGGAAGCTCTGTCTCTCTCGCCGGCTCGCTGAGGTTGTTCCTCAATGGGTAACAATTTGGGAAGAAGATTTCATGGTCTTGTTAGTAAAGGCTCTGTTTCAGCTTGAATAGCTTGGTCTTCATGTGCTGTATCTTTTCAAAGAGCAGTTGCAGCCTCAAACTGAGCAGAGAAAATGCTGAAGACGGTCGCTTTGGCCAGACCAGCCTCATCACCCAACAGAGTAGCTTCAGGCTCCTGGATCAGTGGTCTTCTGCAAAACTGAGTTGAGATTAAGATTTTCCAACAGTGAGCTGACATTTCTGTTAGAGTAATTATGCCTCTGATTACGGTAGACAGCTGTGACGAGCTGTTTGCCTTTTCTCAGTCTCCCAGGAAAAGTCACTTTGCTCCAGTATTGGCCTGAGAGCCCACCTAATACAGGTAACTGCAAGGGCAGTTGAAGTTGAAAATACAGATAACCCAAACTTCACATTTACTTAAAAGTACTAACTCATTTGACCTTTACATTGTTGTTAGAACGATGCACATTTGTTTTGACGTGTGATATTTTACTCGAAACCTGTGTCGGGACAGCCTTTTTACTTCCAAGAGCTTGGCATTTGTCAATGCGTTTGCCTTGTATTAGCTTGCTGTTTGTCAGCAGTGACTGTACTGGAGAATGAAAACACGGATGCATCTACCACATTCAGTACAAATAATCCTTAAGACTCCTATTTGCATTTCCTTGGGTAGCGTAGGGAATGTCTGACCAGTCTCCCTTTCACAGGGGAGTACTGGAGATTGGAGGTAAGAACGGTGGAGCAGAGGCTACGTTCTTTTTATGCTTTTTCTCAGACATCCCTGATCTCAAAGGCTATAATTACTATTATTATTATTATTTTATATATGTATTTCAGGTGTTTAGTGCTCTTAGCGGTAACTGTATAAAATAAAGATGTGAAAACAGTTTCAGCTCTGAACATGTTACCAGCCTCGGTGAATGAATAGTGTCTTTTAGATGGCTACTGGTTAAGGGAGGTGTAAGATGGGAGGTTGCAGTGTTTCGGTTTCAGACATGAGCTGGGTCACTTCTCTTTGATGTAGTAATTCATGGAAAGATTATTATGCTTTATAAATTAGAAGTATTATGATACTCACTTTTCTTTGATTGTACCAGGAGACTAATAGACAGTATCGAGTATATTTTGGAGGTCTTTTAATAATGGAACTGAAGGTTGAGCACATTCTAGAGTGAGATTGTTATGTCTGGTTCTGTAGATGTTAAACAAAAATGATTCTTACAGTCTTTCACTTCTCTCTATTACTAATAGGTCAGCATTTTTTTCACCTTTGCATCACTTGTGATGATTCTGTTGCACATCTTTTCCATACACCAGGGTCCTTCTGCCTGTAATGTACATATATCTAGTAGAAGAAGTAAATAGGAAGAAAGTACATGCTGAGGTTTTTTTTATAATGTATGGAAGAAAATATTGTGGAGGGTGAGTGCAGAAAATAGTTTCACCTGTTACTGATTGCTCAATTAAAAAAAAAAAACCTGCTTAAGAATCTTTTAAATCAGAATCAGTTTGAATCCGAAGTCAATTTGAGAGAAACTTTCCTGTTTTAGGCTTGTTAATGTTTAGAGCTATGGAAATTAATTCGAGCTAGGTGGCATCTGCCTTGCTTCCAGAGCCTTATTGTTCATTTTATCCAGACTTTAATGTAGAATTTTCTCAACTCTTACAGGTAATAAAGACTACATTGAGAAGTGGTGTTCAGAGAGGGGAAAAACCCTTTTCCTTACTGATATTTCCGTGAATTCATTCTTCCTTGCTTGCTGTGGTTCCCTTTGCGTGGGGCTGCTAGCTGAACCTTGGGTATTCCGGCTTATGCTTAAGCACAGTTAAACTTCTACAGCTGTACTTCTGCCTTACGGTGCAGAAGTAGCGGGAGCGTGTGCTTTGCACACCTGTTAAAAGATTCTTGAAGAGACCGCACTTGTGAAACCGTCATGTGAACATTAATTCGTTACGAGCCGTGCTGACAGCAGCACTAATTGAACCTTTTTATAAGTCGTTCCTGTACCATCTTCCAGGGTACGGCTGTGGACAGATGTTCATTTAACAAGACATCTGTGCCGGTTTAGGATGTTACTGTATCCCAGATGTTACACCGCTTTTTAAGGGTATTGGCCCTGTTTTATACATTTAGTACCATCGCTGCGCTGAGCGCTTTGCAAGGCGTTGGGAGGAAGGTCATTTCTCCCCCAAATGATGTCAAGGTTTTGGCATTTGAGAAAGAGAGGGGAAATCTGGAGTGGTTCCTGTGTACACATCCTGAAACGAAACACACTGGGTTAGTAAGGTGGTTTTAGTGAATGGGCTGGATAAGTTGTCACCTGATTTTGCTGGTAGCAGCTTACGGAGAACTTGCAGAAACTGGTGTCTGGCCGTAACTTCTGGGTAATCATAAACCAGCAGCCTGGCAGTGACAGGCATCTGAGGGTCGCAGCGCTGTCAGTTACTTCATGTGGTTCCAGGAGATGTTGCCCCATGGCCTCATTACTGATCACTTTGTGGAAAGAATGAGTAAGATCCAAGGTGTGCTTTTGACCTGCGTTGTACTTGTCAGGTTATGGTGCTTTTGCTGTCACCTTTAAAAAAAAAAGGCAAACAAAAAACCCCCAAAACAGACAAAAAAAAACCCCAAAACCCACTACCCAAACATGTGAAAAAGTTATACATTTTAAAAAAAAAAAAAAAAAAGAAAGGAAAGGAAAGAAGTAGTGTGTGATTACTGGCAAGTGAATAAGACACTTCTCCGTTTTCTCCCGGCATCGTGCGTCTGAAGCTGCTCTCCGTGCAGCTCCGGTGCCCGGTGATCTCGCTGCGTTAGCGAAGCCAACCTCAGCAAGGCTTTCCCCCCGTGCTGAGGGAGTACCTAGTGCTCTGCTGAGCCCGGCAAAAGGTTTTTCTGGGCTCTTTTTTCTTTTCCTCTGGGCTAAATTTAATTAGTTGCTTACCCAGAGAAGAATTATGAGATTTTTGTTTACTATGGTATATCTGAAGATGGAGATTAATAACGGGCATTAGCTGAGAAAGCTAATTGATAACAAATTTAGGAGTAGGTCGCAAAGGATTTTGATAAATGACTCCATTTTATGCAAGTACGAATAAAATTATTGTAGACAGTAATTATATTCAACTGGAGTCCTATATATGTAAAAAAGCGTAATCTTGTTGCCTTTGTTTCGTGAAACGCTGAATGTGCTTTAACCACTTAAAGAAGTACATTTCTCGCAGTGGATCTGTTCTTTTAAACGTACATAGATGCGCTTTTGTTTTTTCCTTCTAAATCGAACTCCATTGTAGGAAAGAGGCAAGTGAGCAAGCCAGTGGTGGAAACCTTGGCAGCAGTTCAGCCTGCGTACCAAGCCCACTGCCTCTTGCACTGACTAATATTGATTGTTGTTTTCTTGCGGAGTCCGTACTGGTCAGGCTCTGCCTGTATGTTTTGTTCTTGGTTTGCAAAGCTGTAGGAGCCGGGGCTCATCTGTGTTCGGTGCTTCTGCTATCATGAGCTGGTGGGGTTTTTGCAATGATACCTAAAGACATGATGTAGTTACCTCTCCTAGTGAGAAAGTTTGGGACTGAGCTTTGAGATCCGAGTCCTGCACTTTGGCCACAACAACCCCAGGCAGCGCTACAGGCTGGGGGCGAGGTGGCTGGAAAGCTGCCTGGAGGAAAAGGACCTGGGGATGTTGGTTGACGCTCGCCTGGACATGAGCCGGCAGTGTGCCCAGGTGGCCAAGAAGGCCAATGGCATCCTGGCCTGTATCAGGAATAGTGTAGCCAGCAGGAGCAGGGAGGTGATCGTCCCCCTGTACTCAGCCCTGGTGAGGCCGCACCTCCAGTACTGTGTCCAGTTTTGGGCCCCTCACCACAAGAAAGACATTGAGGCCCTGGAGCATGTTCAGAGAAGGGCAACGAAACTGGTGAAGGGGCTGGAGCACAGGTCTGATGAGGAGCGGCTGAGGGAACTGGGCTTGTTTAGTCTGGAGAAGAGGAGGCTCAGGGGAGACCTTATTGCCCCCTACAACTACCTGAAAGGAAGTTGTGGCGAGCTGGGAGTCGGCCTCTTCTCGCAGATAACTAGTGACAGGACAAGGGGGAATGGTCACAAGTTGCGCCAGGGGAGGTTCAGGTTGGAGATGAGGAGAAATTTCTTCTCGGAAAGGGTGGTCGGGCATTGGAACGGGTTGCCCAGGGAGGTGGTGGAGTCACCGTCCCTGGGGGTGTTTAAGGAAAGGTTGGATGTGGTACTTAGGGACATGGTTTAGTGGGTAATAGGTGGGGGGGGTCAGTTGGACTAGATGATCCCTGAGGTCTCTTCCAACCTTAATGATTCTGTGATTCTGTGATCTAGAGCAGAACTGAGGTTATAATGTTCAGTATAGCAATTGCGGTTCGGTGCTGTCTGGCTTTGTGTGAGCGAAGGGGAATACTCATGAGCTGTTGTTCTGTAGTTAATTTAAGGCAGCAAAAAAGCTGGCCCCGATGGTGTCTTGTCCCAGCAGTCTCCTTCAGCCTTCTCCTTCAGATGAAAAAGTGAAGTCCCAGGAGGAAAATGGAGCACAGGTTGCTTTTCCCACTTTATTTCAGGGGGAGCGGAATAAGGAAACAGAAAAATGAGAAATATACAGGGTTTGTCGGTGGCAGTGTTACGCAAGCCAGCCAAAAGCTTTGTGTATAAAACTATGAAATAAAATGTATAAACGTAACGAAAATAACATTAAAAAATCCATTCTTAGTACAAATACTGATTGCAACAATTAGGTATGCTGTATGGCCTTTTCAAATGGCATTTTCTGTGGAAATTTTAAATTATAGTTGTCAGTACAGTGCATATTTCACTGTTTTGTGACTTGAATTATTTTTTTTTTCCTCTAAGCCAAACAGAAATTTGTAGACTATAAAATCTCTTCTGATGATTATGAAATGAATGTAACTAGCAAAAATGTTAATGATATAATCTGGTATTTTTCCTGCCACTTCTTCTGTTTTATTTAAAACCTGCATGGCATTATGAAGGCTTTTTGTAGAATATTTGGGGAAGGGGAACAGCAAGAAAACATAAGACGTGGTTATATCTTTTGCTGAAAGAAGCAGTTATGTTTAATTAATTGAAACCTCTGATTTTCCTGAGTGTTAAATAGGTTGCTAAAATACAGTAGGGAGTTCAAGGAGTGAATACCGTTCTTGTTCAAGCAAAATGTTTAAAAAGTCTTTGTAAGGTTCTTTGGTGTTTAATACATGAAGTGTAGTTTTAATAGAAAATCTAAAGCCGTATGTAAATTATTAAATAAACATAAAAAATCATCATCTTGCACTATCCTGCGACCTTCACCTACAGGGTTGTGCTGGAGAACACTGAAATGGGGTGCTTGTGAAGAAAGCAGAATTACCGTTTACCTCTGCGATGGTGCCTAAGTAATCCTGATACAGTACAAACCTGTAACTTTGCCTTGCAGATGGATAGGTGGTAGCAGAATAATTGGCATAGGATTTAGAAATAATCCCCGTTTAGCTGGTTGTGTTCCGTAAAGCTTTTGAGCATTCCTGCACCAAGGGAAGTGATTTCACTCACCTGCATTCCCATCCTTTTGTTTGGTGCTGGCTGACGTGCTGGGGTGTTGTGAAGAGCTACAAGGAATGTAGTATGTCAGTGCTCCTGTTTGCTTACCAGCTGCTTTGTTTTGCTAGGTGTGGAAAGAGTCTTACCTTTTTCTTGCTGTACTTCGATCCTGCTGGAAGAGCCTGTTCTGTGCGATGAGTACGGTGATCCATTTGCTGTCCTCCCTACTCTTCGTTACGGGTGGGAATAAATCTGTGTAACCATCTCGGATGCTGCCGAGAGAAACGTTTGTGTGCTTCCCACTTCCAAAACACGCGTCTACCTTTGGGCAGCTCACCGACCACTGTGTGCATGGGTGGGCTGTGCGGCGGCTGAAGGGAGGAGTATAAGATAGTTTCTTTTCATCGCTGTGTAGTTCATTCTGGTTTAAATATTTATGAAACACGGGTTTTAGGAAACTACATTGGAAACTTGTGAAGTGGCAAATAACTGAAGAGTGTGCTTGCTTCCATCTTGTCCAAGACGTGTATTACTTTGTGTGTGACGTGTGTGCCGTCACTGCGTACATGGGTAAGCAGGCAAGGGGGAAGCGTGTACCCCCAGGGCTGCCAGCGCGCCCACGTTTTTCAGCATTGTCCTGAGCAAATTTCATAGTGATGCCAAGAAAAGTCCTTCTGTCCCTCATCTCGCTTTCCTCTTTGCCCTGACTCCTTTGTAAATTCAGTGGGTTTTTTCAGGCTTTGGCTTCCATTTCATTTTACTACTACTTTTCCTCCTTCGTAGAGACAAATCTGGTCCAAACACAATTTGAAGGGGACATGTCAGGTGGCCGAAGACAGTCGCTCCACTTCTAGCAGGAGAGCGGCACATGTAGACTCAAAGTATCGTTCCAATTCTGTGCACGTTACCCTCTGGGATCCATGAGAACAAAAGGCATTGCTCCCCTTTGATCCATGAGAAGCAAAGGCTTCGCATGATAGAGTTTGTTTTGTAGCTGATTTAACAGATCTCGTTCTGCAGAAATAGTTTGGATAGATTTAAATACTATAACAAGACTGTGCAAAAAAAGGAAATGCTGGTTTTGGAATGATTGAATCACTTAAAAAACCCCAAACTTTTTCCCCCTCTACATAGAACTAAACTCGGACCTTCCAGAGTCCTCTGTGAAAGAGAAATCCAAGTGGTTTTCTGTCGAGGGGGGCAAGCGAGGTGCCCGTGTGCTGGCCTGCATGGCATCCTGATTCAAGGCATGTTGTTTGGGTGAATGGTTGCCTGGGAGCTCTGGGATGTTGGAACTGTCGAGATGCCCCAAACCGCTCAGAATTTGTGTACTTGGAATCAGGAGCTCCCAGGGTCTCCCAGGCTTTCCGTCAGCACGCCAGGCAGGTTGCCAAGTAGCCTGAAAATTTGGGAGGCGAGGTGCCAAGCTCTTGGCTCCCTTTCAAATGGGCTGCTGAACAGCTGGGAATCTGGACGCTTGGGCTTCTCAACAGCCCACCACGTTAGTCGCTGAAGAGCAAGGCTGGAATTTGTGGCGCAAACCCATCTGCTTTCCAACAGCCCCTGGTTCAAATTGAAACAAATCTGCTAGGTGGTGTAGTTTGGATGTGCTGTATTCACGTGATGAACTTTTTAATGTGATGACATCTAGTCATCTCTCGTAACATTTTATGTGTCAAAATATTTGTTTCACTGCAAATAATACATCTTTCAATTTCATTGCTTTAGCATCATTATTATTCTATAGAAATTTCTTCCAAGGATGCTCTGAATGGATCGGTATCTGTTTTACAGTGTTTGTAACTACTGGCCAGATTTTGGATTGTGTTCTCACATATAGTTACCTCCTACGTGGAGCAAATGGGATGCTTCCATCTTAAAATCTTGCTGATTCAATGTAGGTTTTGATCAGTAAAAGTTTGTTACTGTGTTTTTCTTGTAAGAACAATCAGAAGAACTTAAGGGACCAACAGCTGATTCAAGCGTGTGTTGTTGAGAGCATTACCTAGAACAGGAGAAAAGGAGAGGAAGTTTCTGATTTGTACAAGACTCAAATCACCGGTTACCTTGAATGTTACGTAATTTAGTGCTGACAGTTACCCCTCAAAATGAAATTATTTAAACCCTGGGTAAATTTAAAAACTTCAGAATTGTAAAAGGGCTTTCAGTTTGAAGAGTTTTTCCTTCTTGTGTTTGCAGGCCTCGGAGTAGAGGAAAAACTGCAGTGGAGGATGAAGACAGTATGGATGGTTTGGAGGCAGCAGAAACAGAAAACACTGTGGAAACAGGTAATGAAAGTGGAGTGTTGGTGCTGCCTGGTTATTGCTTCTCTCTCGGAAATGCATTTAATTATTCAGGACTTTGGTAGACAAGAAGTATTTTTTTGTTTTTGTAGTATGAGATGTGCATTTGGGCAGGTAGGAAAAAAACCAAACCACCCTGTATTATTTAAATCTATATTAACTAAAGCTATTTGAACCTGTTGCTTTTAAATAGTCTGCCTTGATAGGGTAGTTCTGGTTTTTCTTCTGGTTTTGCAGGTCTGTATCTAATAAAATAAAAGCTCTGAAGCAGTAGCTGCTATTTTTAGAGTACTTGCCAAAATACATACTACTTACTGACCTGTATCTTCAGCTAACTACAGCAGATTATATACGAAAGGGATAACCAAATGTTAATGCTTCCTACTGCTGCTTAGGAAACAAGATAAATCTCTGTTCTTGCTTTTGTAAATATTTGTTATGATAGTACCCAAATGCTTCCGTTACCAGAGGGATCTCATTGTACTGGACTGAGTACTGTTGTAACAGTTTGTGATTTCAGTTCTGGCAGGTTAAGAGTCTAAAGAGACAAGCAGATGAGCTAGCACACAAGATAAAGGCCATGGTGAAGAACTGTCATCTCTTTGCCAGGCACATGTCTGTAGCCATTTGCCTGTTTTTAACCAGGGACTGAATATGTGTAGAAGGATGAATCCTGCCAGGAAGGATGAAGCCATGGCCAATTGGCGGAATTTTATCGGTTTGACAGAAACAAGCCTTAAAAACGTGTTGAGACATAAGGGTTTATAAGTTTAATTAGGTGGCCCTATATGTGTAATGAACAAAGTGGAAGTAAGAGCAGACACGCTAGCATCAGAAGCTGGTGGTGGTTGTCAGGGTGGCAACTGCACAAAAATGCTGGCTGAGCTGAGGGAGTTGTTGAATTACAGAATCATAGAGGTTGGAAGGGACCTCGAAAGATCATCTGGTCCAACCCCCCTGCCAAGGCAGGACCACCTAGAGCACATCGCTCAGGAACATGTCCAGTTGGGTTTTGAATGTCTCCAGAGAAGAATTCCTCCCATAGTTGATAAGTAAAGGAGATAGAATTGTAAAGTCCTTAAAGATGAAGACAAGAACCTGTGCTTAGTGTAGATTCATATATACAACAAGGAGAGGACCTCAGAAGAGCCATTTCTGCAGCAGCATCTCATGTAGACGAGACAAGAATGTGTTTGCAGTGGAGAAAGCTGTAAAAGAGGAGGCTGAAATTCTCAAGTGGATGGAGGATGAGCTTTGACTGCATATGCTGGTCTCTTGCTTCTTACTTGTTGGATGGTGAAATGATGTTGAGGAGGCTTTGTACTCCAGACTCTAGGCTTTGGGGAGTGTCCTGAGTGTTTAATCACAACTTGTGTTGAATTTGAGTGTTGTTAATGGTGCGTGGAGGAAGTCTAGAGTAAAGCTTAATACAAGGACGTTTCATCATTGTATTCTTTCCGTTATTTTTCTGACCCTGGTAATAAGCTGCTGGTGGCAGTGAACTTGGATGGTCTTTTCCAAGTTCTACAAGTAGGTAATTACCTGTTACTAAAATTAAAAGTGAAAAAGTTGTAGCAGGTATTTGTAGAAAAACAGTAGGGGAAAGGCAGGCTATTTTTAATTGTGTCCTATATTACATGTATTACTATTTCTATCCCACGTGGTAAAACACTCCCATGAAAATCAGGAAAGAGCACAGATAGCATGATTATAAGTGGTAAGTTTTGTAAATTTTAAATGTGTTTAAAAAAACCCAAAAACCAGAAAGAAATACGAGCTTAATAACTGCTGGTAAACTACTGTGTAGGGAATATAGCAGTAGCTGTATTTTTTTGGCTTTACACGTCATTATTAACAAAGCTCCTCAACAGAAATTTGAGAGCAGTTTTTACTTTGGAGGAGAGGGGGACACAGATAATTATTTTTAAGGCTTCAGGAGAGCACGTAGATAAGTCTGTCCATTATTCTTCATCAGAATCATCCTGGCTGTCAGAAGGCTCATGCTCATTTCTGAAGGTACAGGCAACAGTAGAACACTGGGCTAGAAATCCTGATAGACAAAGACTCCGCTGGGTCCGCTGCTGGAAATGATGCACCGTCACTGCGGTGCTGAGCCCTAGATGGGTTTGCAAACTGTACTCTTCAGGGAAAAGAAGCCTGGTAAAAATACATGGGTCTGAAATCCAGTTTTTACAGGGAGAACCAGAGTAGGGTTGAAAGAGCGTTACTGTCTTGAGCAGTTGTTGCTTCGTGTAAAACTGTATTAATCAAATTGAAATATGTTTGTGTTCCAATTTATGAATTTTTACTTCAACTAAAAAGGATTTTTATTTTGTTTTCTTGCGAATAGTGGACCTGCCAACAATTTGCTGTAGTAGTTGGCAAACCAAACCACAATATAGCAATCTTACAAAACTCACAGTGAGATCATCTGAACATCTTGGTATGCGACTTCTGACATATTTTGAGTCTCCGTATTTCTAGCTGCTTTTTCATTGTTTGGTTTGTGTGTTGAGATGATTCGGGGATTCTTTTACTGTGTGAGGTTTTTAATTCTTGTTTATTTGGGCTTGTTTCTATTTTGTTTTATTTATGCGGTCTAGCATTACTGGTGCCCTTTTGTGAATTAATTAATTTTAACAAAATGAGAGAAGTCCATGTTATCAATGTTGTGTTCAGTATCATGAGCTCTACTTTTAGGGAGGGGAGCAATGCAGGAGGAATAACTTTCCTCACAGGGAGGGGAAAAAGGAGATGCCCCATATAATCCCACTTAGAATAAAGAGGTGTTTTCTAGCTGTCAAATCTTTTATGAGGAAAAAAGCAAGAGGGGGATGTAAGTACTAAACATTGTACATGATTTCCATTTATAATGCTGAAACAAATGTTTGTTGAATTAAAAAAAAAAAAAGGCAAAAATTCTTTGAAGTGGCTGTTTTGCAATGTGAAGGCATGGCCGTTTTAATTGCAGTTTGGGAAACAAGTTAGTACCCTTAACAAAATGCTGTAATCTCACATGTAAGAAGAGACAGAATTGGAAGCAGAGCAGGGTAAGCTGTGTGCTGCTCTGATTATTTCAGTATGGGTTATTATCCCCGCCAACCACAGTGATTTCTGGGCCCTGCCTGCTTTCTGCCAAGTGCTACGTTCACTTTGATATAAATGAAGGTAGAATTCTCGAAGGATGGAAAGAGAGGGGGATTTGGAATTGGAAAAAGGAAATTCTGGATTTTGGAAAAAAGACCTGTTTGGAGCGAAGTCAGCTTTTTCCTAAAAAAATGGTGCTGGCAGCTGCTTCTGTTGAATCATTAGACTTTCAGCTTCTTGGCAATCTTGGGGTAGACTCCTTTCCTTTACCCAGCCACCCTGTCTTGCTGATTTCTTGGTTTCTTTGATTACTCCCTCTTTTTTTTTTTCTTTTTTTTGAGAACACTTGCGATATACCCGACTCATCCTAGACTCTGTAATTCTTCCTGTCTTTGTGTCACATAACAATGTTGAGTTTCAGACTGGTCTGGGAGAAGTGCAATGAATTAAGTTTTTTAACTGATGAGTCTTTTGGGAAACTCATAGTAAATCCGTCAGATACTCTGTTCACTCTCTGTACCATGTCGGCCAATTCTTCAAATAAATTAGTACTTATAGCATACCCTTACCTCCCCGTGGTGTCTAGAGACTTCAGAATTGATAAGACTTAAAAGAATCTGGATGATTTTATCAACCAATAGCTTCTTGCCTGTGTTATCAGTGTTACTAATTTTATTATCAGACTCAGTGGCATTGCCTGGGCAGTTGATTTCTTGTTGGACTTCACCTTAACTCCCTGGAAATCAGCCTTCCTCTAATCGGCCTTTTTTGTCCCTGGGCAAAGCGCAGAAGGATCGGAAACAAACCCTTCTCAGTGAAGGAAAGTTACCTGTGTAAAAGGTGCCAGAGAATTTTGGACTAAGCCAAAATCTCAGCAGCTTTGAAGCAATCTGAAAAGTACTTTTCTAGAGAAAAAAAAATAATCTTGCTATATGCTACTTATTAGAGGAAGTACAGTCGCCCTTTGCAACAGTATGAACCATGCTGAGTAAAGCCTCCCACTAAGACAAAGTAAAACCCACCTGAGAGCAAGTCCTGGTTTGGGTGAATCGATGGCAAAAGCTCTTGTCACCTTATTAACACCAAAGACCTTTTAAAATCTACTCTCTGCTTTTCAGATAGGAAAATTAAGGAAAGGAAGAATTGATGCCACTGAGGACATTGTCTGTAGGTTAAATTTGTCCATACATATTTGAAGCAAGTAGATGCTTAAAAATGCACTTAAATAAGTTTTAAGGCAATTAATATTCCCTGTACTCATTACAAAAGAAGTAGTTCCTTCTTTCTTACACAGCCAACTCCTACCTGTCTGGCCACTGGAAAAATTAGCAGAACTGAGGCATCTTCTTGTTATTATTACAAACATCTTACTGTTTTTCTTGGTATTCTGGAAATTTGTTTATAATAAGGAGACCAGACAGAACAGGATTTTATTTGATATTTGCCTTTAAATCATTACAAGCTTACTTGATAATAACATTTATCATCATGCAGGCTTAAAACGGGCCATTAAGAAAAATCTGATTTTGGTTTTTTCCTTCTGACTGATGTCTCAGGTGTTTCCAGACTAAGTGGAATGTTTTGTAGTAGGTGGAATCTGTTATTTCCAAAGAAATTCTAACCTCACTGAGTATTTTCACTGTGGAGGTTATTTCTGAATTGCAACCTCTTGTTTTGCTGATTTATTCCACACTGCTTTTGCAGTTTTGGTATCAAGCTATGCTTCGTAAGCATCACCAATAGGTTTTGGAAGGAGTTTTCAGGGAACCAGGATGTTCCGCTTTCCCATTGCCCTGAAGGTTAATGCTGCTGCTGCTGTGTCATTGGTGACATGATGAGGGAATTTGCGTTGGCATTATCAGTCAAGTATATTGAAATAGTAGCATGTCTCTTGTGTGCTGTACATTCTTTTCCTCACTGGAAACAGTGGTGTTTTGTGTACATTTTAGCTCTGTGGCCCTCTCTTAGTTTTTGGTAATGCTGTGGTGAGGCTGACTCTCCAGTTTGGTAGAAGAAATATTAAAGAAATTGAGACCCCAGTCCCACCTACTTAAAATCATTGTTTAAACACGTTGGCTGTGGAGTCTCATAAGCATCTGCTCTGGTAACCCTTTTCTAGGTCAGGTATAAAAAGAAAGTAAGTAGTGGGTAAAATAAACTTATTTAGGGTACCCACCTGCAGGACACTGGAGACTGACCGTAGAAGATGAAATGACTCTTAAATTCACTAGTAGTGCGTGTAAAAGCACATGCAGGGGAAAATCGCCTTCCGAATTTTGTATAAACAAAAATTGGCTTTCAAGTGGCTGCTGTTAGCTGAGCAAGGGGTACTGTAGTTCTTCCGAGAACTGCAGTAGCTTTTATAAGTCAAAGAAGGAAATAAAATTCTAGGAATTAATGGCAAAGAGTAAGAGGAAAAAAGCATTAGTGCGTGATCGGTTTTGGGTTTTTTTACTGTTGGTTTTTAAACCCATGGCATGCCTGAATGTTAAATGCCGTGTGCAGTTCTGCTTCCTCTTCTCCAAAAGGATGAGCTACAATTGGGAAAGTACAGGAAAGGCCGACAAGTACAGCAAGAAGTAGATAATAGCTTCTGTGCAGGGATCAGTTAAGGTAAAAAGGCTTCAGCCTGAAGTGATGTGACTGGGGAGGAATTTAATAGGGTCCCACAAGGTGGTGAGTAGCACGGAGAAAATGAACAAGGAATGATGATTCATTCTGTTTTGCAATGCAGAAATTAGGGGACATCAGGTCATGTTCAGAGCACAAAGGTAGGGGCATCTGCACTCAGCATCTACTTAAATTATAGAATTCATTGATAGTGGATGCTTGGGGCATGAAGAATTTACATGGGTTTCAAAAAGACTTGAACAAATTAATGGAAAAATAAGCAGATGAGTGCTGTCGAATGCCAGCCGTAGCTTAGGAAGTTCCTCGGTCCAGATCGCTGGGAACTGGTCATGGATAATATGGTATCTTGTGTTTAGAATGACCGAAATTATAGTTTAAATGGTCCTACACTGAAAACCTTATTTGTATTTTATAACCGGTACAAAATCTGCACAAAGTTGTTTTCTGTATAAAACGTATTTAACAACTTGAAGGTCTGTGTGAATGAAAAGTATCAAAACCCACACTGAAACGTACAAAAAAGCATAACCGCAGGCTTTCTTCTCCTCTCCATACGACAGCCGTCGCAGTAAGTCAATCACTGCGATGTCCTTCAGATGGAAAAAAAATAGTGGTGGTTTTACAGGAAAATACAACACATGCAGCACTTGCAAAAAACCCTCCAACAAAACACTTCTGATGCGACTGTACGTTTTGATGTTTATTGCTGTGAATAAAATCTTACAGTGTTGAGTTAAGACGAAGAAAGTATGCCTCTGTCCATGGAGAAACCGTTCTTCGTGTGGTGATTACCCCCGCGCTCAAACCTCAGGGTGCTTTTTACCCCGTTCTCTCTCCCGTAGTTGTGTTTTTGGCAGGAAGGTGTATGTGGCTACAAACTCAGCGCCGCCCAAGGGATGGCGGCAGCTCTCGGCAGCCATCACCCTCTCTGTACCTTTGGGTGCGCCTTGGCCTGGCTCCGTGCTGTCCGGGAGGGTTGCAGGTGATCTGCACGGGGCAGGTTAGCCGCAGCGTGTCCCCTTGTTCCCCTGTGGGCAGCTGCTAAAACCAATACATTTGAACTTACACTGTGTGGAACGTTTATACGTGGAAGTGGTTGCTGTGCGTGCCAGCCTGAATTCCTCAGACGCTCGCAGGAGAGGTGATGCTTCTATTAAATTGCATCCTGAACAGCGATGGAACTCCGATTAGTGGAAACTTGTTTTGTTCCTAATGGGGCAGTGAGTGATAGTACTGGATATCTATCACTGCTGGTGATAGTACTGGATAGGCATTTAAAGGTCGTAATTTAAACTCCATCATTAAGATTTCTTTTCATATTGTTGCTATGCTGATGTGGTTTCTTTATCCAAGCTACTAGAAACTGGAGTGTTTTGATGTTGCCTGGACTTCTGTAGATCCTTACGAGGCTGTGTAAAACACTTCATCCCGTTAGCTGTTTTTTGACGCAGTACTGTGCTTTTCTTGTGCAAAAATAACAATTATATCTGCTGGTTGAAAGTTTGTTATTCCTTCTTGCGGAACATCTCTGTAAGAAACAGTTGAAGCCCCTGGAATGTCCCTGCTGTGTTTGGTGATACTGGTGTTTTCCAGCATGCAGTACTTTCTGTTCTTACTGAACGTTTTGGAAGCTAATGGCATTTGCTTTATTGCCTGCCAGATTAGAAGTAGGTCTGACAGTAGAGTCCCAACCAGTCAACTTGCTGGTTGAACAGTCAACTCCTTGCATTTAAACAGCAGTAGAACATTTATTTTGGGGTGGTTTTGTTTTTTTCCTGTGTTATTATCTCCTAGGATTTTAAAGATTTTTTTTTTGTGGCAGAACTTTTACTGTATTTTGAGTTTTTGACTTGGAAAATAGTTCCTAACTTTTTAAAAAACAAACTTTTGGATATGCTGATGTCCTTTTGTTGCCTGATTGCCATAGCAGAGCCAACACATGTATCTCCTTATAGATTTATGTGTAGGTTTACCCAAGCGGCTTGCAGAATAGCCTCTTGTGATTACTAGAAAATAGAAAAGAATAGTTTATAACAAAAGAACATTTTAGATCTTTAGTTGATATTACTTCATCACTCTTGCTTCATCACATCCCCAAAGAAATCTGTGATCATGTAATAAAAATCCAGCCATCACCAGCTCCTCCTTCCCACAAGCATGCATGTGATGGTCTGCAAGGGAAGCCCTGCGTGTCCCATGCTGTCTCTTACATGGTGAGACGTTTCTAAGGCATCTGAGGATAGTGAGGAAAGAAGAAATTGTCAACACAGGTATTATTCTGAACATTACGAATCTCTGTTAAGGCCTGGAAGTAAGGAGACCAACTAGAATTAGGAAGATGGGTAGTCCATGTAATCGACTGAGAATGGTCTGTGCTATTTGTCATTATCTTTGAATATTCGCTGCATTCTGTTCTAGAAAGAGGAATAAAGATAATAATTAAGAGAAGAAATTTTGGAATGCTTAAAATACAGAACCTTTCTAGAGATGTTTTTTCCCCATTTGAAAAGTTTCAATTTACTTCTTAAATACTATAAAGCCTAAGGCTTGTCTTTTCAAGCCCAATGTATACCTCTTATTTAGGCAGATGTGTAGAAAGTGTTAATCAAAAGAGAAATTCAGTACCCATGCTGTAAACCTTACTAATCCTAGTGACTTTCTAGGCATAGTCCTTAGCAACTGGCTCTGGGTGGCCCTGCTTGACCTGGGGTGGCTGGAGAAGGTGACCTCTGGGATGCTCTCCAGCCTCAAACATGCTGTGATTCTGTCAACGTTACCTAAGTTGTAAAGCGTATGGAAGTCTCAACCCTTTTGGTGGCCCATGTGGATAGGGACTTTACTCCTTGTACTTTCAGGGACATTTTTTAAATCCTAATGAGAAAAGGAGGGCTTTCTGTCCACACCAGTGAGGTGGGGAAGTGCTATTGATGTAATTGTCTTCAAATACTAAAAAAAATTTAAATACCGTATTTCCTAGATTACTAGATGGTCTTTAGGGTCCCTTCCATCCACAACCATTCTAAGATTCTGTGATTGATCCTAGTATTTTCCGAATGTTTTAGTAAATTATAGTGACATTAAAAAAGTACTTGGAGACATTTGGTAATTGTGCAATTAGCCTTTTTAATTCTCACTTGCCCCACCAACTCATTATACATGGGAAGACCTTCATTGTGACAGAAACTGTCATGAAAACAGGATGCAAAATAAAGCCTTGTATATGAATCTGCAAACGAGCTTCACATTTATTAATCATTCATGGTTCCTTCATTCCCAGAAGCTCCAACGTAGGATACCATAACGAAATCTGATGAATGTTCATTAAATAAAGTGAGAAGCAGTTAATGTATTGAGCCAGGTGCTGCCAAGAACATCTCTGAGGCAGTGAAGAGGGTATCTGTTGTCTCTTTGGCATCCCAGTGCCGGACTCCCATCTCCTAGGCCTTTGACTCATGAAAGGCATTACTTCTGTTCTTTAATCTTCTGTTGGAAAACTTTCACAAAGTTGGAAGTGTGGCATGCACAACTAACACAAACGCTTTTTTCATTCCATTTGGTGAGCACCGTGTTATCAGTCTTCCAACAGCATATTGAGGCACAGTTTGGTTTATTGCAGAGACAGCAGTTGAGATGTTGTTTGTCTCATTTAGTATAATTTGGGTCCCTTCTTTCCTAGGGAAGCAAACAGCAGGGGGAAAAGCACCATAAGGATGTGAGCTCATATAGTCGTCTTGTGTAGTGAAACAATCTGTGTCTCCTCACACGGTCCAGGGTTCTTGAGAATGAGTTAGCACCCATGAACTTTGCCTTTCCAGTGTAATGGGTGCCCGTTAACATATAATGAGCTGAAAGCTGGCGAAGAGTAAATGGCTTTTGCTTACTTGACAGTTTCTGCAGGCACACAACAAAGCAGAGTTCCTTCTGCGAAGTTTAACTCTGCTAAATAAAGTCGCCAAGATGGATCAGAGCAAGGCCACGATTTCTGGTGGTTTTCCTTGAGCACTGCAAGTGCGGTTGTCCTGGGCCGTGTTGTGGCTTTTGCTTTTAGCGATTTGGCATCTGCCTGTCTTACAGGTGTTCATGTTTTGTGCTCTTCATTGAGGCTGTACTTAGACATTTTGGGGTTACTCGCACTAAATTATCCTTCAGATCCAACATAGTTTGGTAACTCCCTACAGACGGTTATGAATGGCTCTGCTGGACGCTGCCTGTTTCCGGAATCCTCATCCAGGAGTGATTGCAGGGGTTGTTCGTTGACACATGCCAGGTAGTAAGGGTGTGGGGTTTGGATTGGTTTTCTGTATGGAGCCATTTGCTGTCACAAGGGATATATTCCTAACGATATTTATTTAGTGTCAAATGATTGTCCAACATTTTATTGGTTTCAAGATGGGATGATGGACTGGGTTTAATGCAAGCCATTTGGCTTTTGAACAAGTAGTCATTTTTGGATGTTTCAGATGTCCAAAAACATTTCAGATGTATGTTACTGAGTACCTAAACTGAAATAGGTGAAGCATTTCCAGTTTACATCTGTGATGGGCTGACCCTAGCTGGGGGCCAGGTGCCCCCCAAAGCTGCTCTATCACTGCCTTCCTCCGCTGAGGTGAGGAGAGGAAACGCAACGAAAGGCTCATGATAAGGACAGGGAGCAATCACTCACCAATTACTGTCATGGGCAAACCAGACTCAACTTAAAAAAAAATACCTAATTATTACCAAGCAAACCAGAGTAGAGCAATGAGAAATAAAAGCAAATCTTAAAATACCTCCCCCCACCCCTCCCTTCTTTTCCCGGGCTTAACTTCATTCCCAATTTCTCTCCCTCCTCCCCCCAGCAGCACTGGGGGACGGGAATGGGGGTTGTGGTCAGTTCATCACACGTTGTCTCTGCCGCTTCTTCCTCCTCAGGGGGAGGACTCGCGCTCTGTCCCTGTGCCAGCCTGGGGTCCCTCCCATGGCAGACAGTCCTCCATGAACTTCTCCAGCATGCGTCCTTCCCCCGGGCTGCAGTTCTTCACCAGCCACTCCAGTGTGGGTCCTTCCCAGGGGTGCAGACCTTCAGGAACAGACTGCTCCAGCGTGGCACCCCACAGGGTCATAGGTCCTGCCAGCAAACCTGCTCTGGCCTGGGCTCCTCTCTCCATGGGGCCACAGGTCCTGCCAGGAGCCTGCTCCAGCGTGGGCTTCCCAAGGGGTCACAGCCTCCTCTGGGCATCCACCTGCTCCATGGGCTGCAGGTGGAATCTCTGCTCCGGCACCTGAAGCATCCCTTTCCTCTCCTTCTGCACTGATGTCTGCAGAGTTTCTCACATCCTCACTCCTCTCTGGCTGCAAAAACTACTGTTCCTTTTTTTTTGCTTCTTAACTATGTTGTCCCAAAGGCCCTACAGCCATCACTGATGGGCTCAGCCTTGACCGTCTTGAAGCTGGCACTGACTCGTGTCTGACATGGGGGAAGCTTCTAGCAGCTTCATGAAGAAGCCACCTCTGTAACCCCCCCTGCTACCAAAACCTTGCCACGTAAACCCTAAACAAGACCAGCCCAAAAAGGTATCTGGCATACTCAGGCAGGAATAGGAATTTTTTGCTTTTTTTTTTCCCCCCTCTTAATTTTGTGGTTTCTTTCAGTATGTTTTAGATGACTTCATTGAGGATTTTAAATGTTATACATTGTCTTCCTAAATGAGTTCACTCTAGGTTAAAGAATAATTTTACTTCAATCTCTGTACATCAAACAAGAAAGATTTCTCCGTCTCGATGTGCTGTAGCGGGCATATTATTTCAAGATTATGGACCAAGCTGTGCAGTTTTATGTTCTGAGGATTTTCCTCTCTTTTATTGTTCTGATAAATAAGATTAAAGCTTGTAGCAGGTTTTTGTGCACGCCCACCCATGTCGCAGAATATTCTGACCATCCATTTCTCCTCTTGAATCATTTATCCTTTGCAATATTTCGTTATATTTTGACATCGTTCGTATCAATTTTTTTGAAGAAGTGAATGTATCTTCTGCTTAAATCCTCCAAATAACCTGTTGCTTTGGCCTTTTAGCTCAAACCCAGGTTTATGGGAAGTTTCACGGGAAGAACCCAGGCGCAGTTTCTCGGTCTGACTGCTGCGGGGACAGATTTAGCAGCCGTGGATGCTGGCAGGAGGAGGCAGTAGTGTCTTGAGCTGGACATGCCAAAGAACATCTGTCGGAGTCCTGTGATTTGTTATTTGGGTGTCAAAAATCAAAGTGTGGAGGAGTTTGGAAATACCAAATTTTATTGCTGTGCAGCCTAGACTCTTGTTCCTGGCAAATCCCTGGCTCGCTCCGTGCAAAGGAGGGAAGCAAATGGGAATGGGATTTAAGTTGCACAGACAATGGTGACTTGGTGGTTCATGTTTGTGAGCAGAAACAAACTTCCTAGGCAAATAGTGGCATTGCCAGTGGTGGATGTATATATTTCTGTCTAACAAATAAACAAAATTAAAAGGATGCTGCAAAAATTGCTTGTATTCCTGCAGTTTGGAATGACATTTAACCTGGCATAAACCCTGTTCTTCCTTCCTTCACCTCCTCAACCCTGTGCCAGCATAGAGTTAGTGTAATCAGGCATGAACTGGTGCAGGGAACTGATCAACGTTAAAGCTATTCTGAGAGGAAAAAAGATGTATTATACCCCAGATGAGGGTGCTCACCCTGGTGTTTGTCCAGGGATGACAGAGCAGGTGCACAGGAGGAGATGTGGGGAGAATGAAATTGCCTAGGACTGCAACCCCGTATGAAAAAGTAGTCGCTGAACAGTGTTCCCCCTGCTCCAGTCCTCATTACTTACTGACCTCTTTAGTTCACAGTGGTGTGCTGTGCTAGGGACACGACTTGATAAGCATTCAATTTCAGGTTTTAATTAGATGCGAAGGATAATATTTTCCTGCTCAAGTTTATTGTGCCTGAGAACATAGTTACGTGGGTTAACCTATCTGTAAATAAAATGGATGTTTGCACAACAAAGGAAAGCTTACAGATGTTTTTTTATAGCCTAAATAAATAAAACAATAAATAAATAAATATTATTCTTACTTTTTAAACAGAAGTCAAAGAGCAATCTGCAGAAGAGGATGCCCAAACGGAAGTGGACAGCACCAAGCAGCTAACACCAGTCCTTCAGCGCTCAGTATCCGAGGAGTCTGCAAGCTCCACTGCCTCCGTGGGTGTGGAAGCTAAAACCAGGTTCGTGAACAAGGAGGCAGGCACTGAGTCAGGGCTGGGAGGCGGGTAGTGGGGTGCAGAGTGATGGGGGCGCAGGTTTGGGACGTGCTGCTGGTGCTGGCGACAGCAGCCTGTGCTTGAGACTGATGGCTTAATGTGCGTATGGGGAGGTCAAGGTGAAAAGCACGTTCCCCGAGCGTTGTCCTCAGACTACACGGGCAGACCCTCGAATTACAGCGTATGAGCTGTTTAAATTAAAACAGACATAAGTGGCATGAGGTAGAATGTGATTACTGAAACTTTTCTACTGAGAAAACGGTGTATTGGCAAATCCATATAAAACTAATCCTGATGTTTCAGCTTGTATGACCTGTATTATAGGGAACAAAGTAAAACAAATTTCTTGCCATCTCTACTGTTGTCATTTCTACTGTATTCTTCCTTATTTCAGAATTTATAATACAGAAAATAATGTTTGTATTTTTTTAAAACTTGTTACCAACATAAATAACCCCAAAAGCAGTGAAAGTATTAATTACACTATTTGAAGGAGACCAAAACACACTGTCTGTGATCGCTGTTGAAATATTATCACAGAATTCTAGCAGAGCTTCTCTGTTGAAACCCTGACAACAGCTTTTAACCCAGTAGCGGGTCTCTTCTGCTGCAGAGATTGCTGTGACCAGTTACAGGTGTAATTATATTTGACACAGACTTGAAAAGAGTCAGCATCATCATTTTACTTCCTCCTAATCCAACATGGAGCATATTTTCCATGCACAAAAAATTACTTTATCTTCTTGCTGCATATATAATTGTTGTATTTCACATGCTCACAAACTTCTTAAGTTCTAATAGGTACTTCCCTTTTTACAGAGAATTTCTGTCAGACCTTGTGTGTATATCTGAATGAAATACACAAAAAATCCTGTTCTAAATGGAATTTTCCAAGGCTGGTATTAAATTGCAGTAAACATGTAGAGCAGCTAGAACTAAACAGCTGTTTTGATTCTTTATTTGACCCTGTTTTGGATCACTTACAAAAGTTTTAGTGCTGTTTCATCTGCTTTCTGTTCTTCTCAAGGTTGCTTTCTTGCTGTTATTATGAACAGTCGATTACAGTACTTTCTCTAGCCATAGACTTGTTTCTTAAAAGCTGGACAACAGTCTTGTAAAAAAATTTCTGTGTGATTCTGAACCAGCCCTTATTTGCCCTCAACATTCTTCTTTCCAACTGAATGTGCTGACTTCCATTAGTGAAGATCGAAAGGCTGTTATGGGCCTGTTGCTTTGGCCAATCAAAGTGTTAAAAATCCAAGTCCTATTAATTTTTAATTTAAATAACAATGATCGGACCCTGTCTCTGACATTTTGGAGAGCAATGTGTTGAGGAGATGTGAAACAGTTAATTGGGAATTACAGGTTTCTTTGATCCGGGATAATTTGGGTTCCAGACTTAGATGCAGAATTGGTATTAGTTGCAGAAGTCATTGACGGCCTTATAAGGATGAGAAAAGAAGATAGATATCAGGGTTTGGTTGGTTTGGGGTTTTTTTTGGTACTGTGTCTTGAAACCTAGCAGAAGAAAGCCTCTTGTGATCTGTCACTTCTTGATCCAGGGTCTGTGTTGCGGTCAATGGTGTGCTGACACTGCCACCGAGCTGTGCGGGGGTAGGAGGACTGCGTTCTGGGCGGCATAGCTCCATTCTCTTAGGAGAAAATGCAACGCATGAAATCACACACACTGATGGCGTTTGATTGTGTAATGGTGGGAGGAAACATATCAAGATTTAGGATAGGGTGTGACTCCACACTTTAAACCTCTAACTTGGGGAAGCAGTTTTGAAGGTGATCTCCCATTCAGTCTTATTCATCAGCTCTTTCTCTTTTTTTAAGCTTCTCTGTGGAAACATTTATATATTTTGAAATTATCTAAGTATGTGAGATGTGGGAGAATTATGGGAGTGTATTATAACAAACAGTGCAGAAATTGCCTAGAACACAGAAAAGAACCAAAGCCTCCGCCAGAAGTAGATGCAGGTGTGGGTGGAGCTACTTTTGCATCACTTTCTTCAGAGTTGAGTGTAAGGCCATTCTGGGTTTCTGTCTTCGGTAGTGAAGATAAAGGAGGTAGAGAAGCACAGGACAGAAAATGAAATCTTGTACATGACATAATTAAATAATTAGCTGCTGAAAAATAGTATTTCAACATAGTAGGATATATCAGAGCTAGGATGGGGATTTCAGTAGCTGAGACATTAGTCAAAGCTTGACTTGTGTGGTGTTTTTCTCTGGATCCCTCCTGAGACTGCAGCTGAATTAAGAATGTTCAGGAGGAAGGTGAGAGAGAAGCTGGTCAATGTTGGAACCTTTCTGAGGTGGGATATGGGAGTCCAGGAGAACTGTTAACTGCACGTGGGGTTGAGGCTGGGAATTTAACAACAGATTGAGGATTACTGCTCAGAAAGCAATGCGCTAAAAAACCATTAAATAGTATATGAGCTGTACTGGGGTAGGGAGGCTGAAAGGAGTGAGGCGTGTGTGTGTGTGTGCGCTCAGAAGGAAGGAGTGAATTATTGACCACACGTAGGGAGGGTCAATAACATCAAGCAAAGATAAACTGTCAGGCCTGGCAGTGGTAAAAGTAATGCTGCCAGCTCTTATATATCACAAGTGTCATGGGTTTTAGAGCCTTTTCCTTTGGTTGTTCCCTTTTTCTTTTTATAAGCCTTGTGAGAAGCTCCTGTCAAGCCCAGGACTTATGGCTGAGTGGAATCCAGCTTCTCCGAAAGAAGTCTGCTCCCTTGGTTTGTGCTGCCTGCAGAGCGCAGGGGAAGTGCAGCCCGTGAGGCAGGCAAGCAGCCAGAAACCGACAGCGACTAACAGCTCAGCCCACTTCTACCTTCCTCCTCTGTTTCCCACATTGTCAACTCCCAGCATTAAAAACTAACGAGAATGCCCTAGAAACACAATTTCATAGAAGAACAAAACACCTTTTGATTAATTTTACTTTCCATCTACTTTCAGAGACTGTAAATTGCATTAATTGCACATTTTCAGTCCTTTTGCCATAATCATGAAAACAGAACATTCTTAAAATAAGTAGAAACTGAGGGTTTCACGCAGCTTTTTTTGGATTTGGTACTTTGGTCTGCTAAATATCTGCTCTTGTGAGACTGTTGCTAAAACTACAAAAAACCCCTGGCAGCACACCTTCCTGCTTTCCTGCTTCACTTGTAACTGGACAAAGCACGTAATTTTCATTCCAGACCAATTGCACTATTCCCCCTTGTTTTGTTGCTGCTGCTGAGATCAAATTTGGAGTCTGGAGATGGAGGGCTGAGATACTTTATTCCATCGAAAAGAAGTGATTGGTGAACATCTGTTAGTTGTGTGAACAAAGAAAATGGTGAAAAAGTAGCAGTGAGCTTCTTTATCTTTGTTCCTTTTTTCTTTTTTTTTCTTTTTTTTAATTTTTAAAGAAAGTGCGTTACAAAACTTGAAACACTCAGAGCAGCACTCAGTGGAAAAAGAATTGTGGAGTGGCAGAGAGATTAGAAAATCGGGACAGAATAACACTGCAGCGATGGAAGGAGAAGCTAGATCTTTAGGCAGGGAGGGAGTTAGGTAAAATCTGTAATGCAAAAATAGGTTTAAAATTGTTAAAGTTACAAAGTCAAGCACATACATCGTATTAGTACAAGTATTAGGATTAATTTTGAAACTCTGATTATTTCTTTTTGTGCACGTGTCACATTGCAGTTTGTAGTTTTACATGAATGTTTTTCCAGAAGTTTTCTTTCTGCAGAGAATGGACGTTATGCATGAAACAGGGTACTTGAAATCGCTGCAATTTTGCCTTTACGCTTTCAGATCCAGATCCACGTAAACATCTACAGCATCTTCTTCTGAAGTCAGTGATTGACTTGAACATCTGCAAAGTGGAGATAGCATTCCTTCATGTTACAAAACCAGATTATTTAATTATAATGAAGTAGTATTTCTGTGTAGTATATCTGTCATCAGTCTAGCCCAGAGTGGGATTGCTGATTGGGCTTGCAGAGCACAATTTGAATATTGTCAGTAGGTAAAAACTAAGACCAGATGCTGAAAACTGAGAAAAAAGTTCAATGTTTACTGGTTGTCCATCTTGTCCCTTCATGCATTGACTAGGGAAATAGTCTCAAGAGGAATTTTGTGACACATCATCATTGAAGAAGCTCTGTCTCTGATTCATAGGGCTGGAAGGGACCTTTGGAAGTCCTCTAGGTCACCTCCTTCTCCAAGGCAGCTATCCACAGCTGTCATTTCTGACAGAAGTTTACATAAACTGCTCTTAAATCTTCCAGTAATAAAAATTACAAATCTTCCCTAAACAGTCGCTTCCAGTCTCTTTGTTTTTACTGTTGGAAACACTTGCCTTACATCTAACCCACACTCTCCTCATTCTGGGTTTATCCCATTACTACTTACAGCATCTGCCAAGGATAACGAAGGATGGATTTGTGCAAAAGGCTCTCAGTTTATTTCCCCAGCATGCTTTCCTTCATAACAAAAATCCCAAATTTGTTCGTGCTTGCTTCGTAGACGATGTTGTCTTGAGCTGATTCTTCTTGCTGTTTTGCGTTCTCTCCAGATGGTCCGCATCTTTCTTGAGGCACAGAAGGCGTATTGCACAAGTGGGGCCAAAGAAAGGTCTCACAGGCAGCCTTAATCCTGCCTTTTTCTTAGGTTGAACAGTTGACATTGTGACCATAATGAGTTGAACTCTCTCATGTAGAACTTGCACCTTGTGGGATTTGACGCCCACGATCCATGACACGATCACTCATGATCAATGTCTTTAAGCTGGATGGACCTTTACTCCTTGAATTAATCTGTTACATAAGTTGGTCCAACCACAGAAACCATACTTAGAAATGTCTCCTGCCCTGAGTGAGCAGGTGCTCCTGGTTTCTGGAGTCCCACTGTCAGCCTCTCACAGATGTTTTTATGCTGCTTATCTGTCTCTCCCATCCTACCAAGGCTACTGATCTCCATCTGGGTCTGTCCTGCTGCTGGTGGGCAGCAAGCCTAGCGCTGGCAGCTTGGGTCTGTTGACTGGACAGATTTGAGAGATGGTAGTCAGACAGACAGAAGCATCCCATGAGCAGGATTTCATGGCTGGCAGTGTCAGACCACACTGAAGGACTGAGGCAGTACTTGTTACGTGTCCCATGTAGACCAAGCACAGAAGTGGATGGAGTGCCTGCTTTGTCAGAGGGTTGATTACACAGATACATGTTAATTGCAAGTGATGTTGAGAGTCTGGGATCTTTAGTTCTGTTCCATTGTTGAGTGAATACAGTGTCTTCTCTCATTTCTTCCAAATGTCAGCCTTCTGGGTTTTGGGTTTCTTTTTTTTTTTTCCTTCAGCCTTCTATGTCAAACTCTTGTCTTTTTTTCATGTTGTTGACTCCTCATTATATTCCCATTCTCTTTACTTTTCTAATCCTAGTCTCTGCTCATCAGTTCCAATCATTGTTTCAGTCTCTACTCAGTTGTGGTTTCTTCTGTTTTTGGCTCTTCTCCTGATCTGCAGTTTCCTTCCCTCCATCTGCAGTGGCTCCCGGACAGGTGTCTGATATTTCTTCTCACCCCTTTCTCCGTTTACTTGTTCATTTTCCTTGCCAGCTGAGATTCTCTTCCTCCTTCCTTTGGCTGTCTGTGTGGGCTGTATTACACCCCACAGTCAATCGTCCGTTTCCCCATTGCCTTCCGTTTCCCTCACGTAGCAAACCCTCTTGTCATGCCATGCCCATTCATTCATCTTTGCTTCCTTCGCTTCCATTTCACACCTGATTGAAAGTACAGGCGATTTAATGTTAATGTGTTTTGTGTGTAACTTCAAAAATGAACAAACTAAAACATAGGAGGTTTCATAGAGGAGCAGAAAGGTTGATCAAAGACATGGAGTAGCCTTCCTGTGGGGAACAGGTAGGTAAGCTGGAACCCTCCGTCTATAAAAGAGGTTGGAGGAGGAAGATAAGATGCTTACAAAATCATAGGTGGCATGGGGAGGGTGGCTATGTACTGACTGTTCAGTTTCTTTTAATGCAAGAAGGGTCTTCCAATGAAACTTTCAAGTTTTAGATGCAAAATAAAAGGAGGTGATTCTTTGCACAACAGATGGTTGTCTAGAATGATGTGGAAATCCGTGCCAAAGGATGTGAATTGCTGAAAATACATGAGTTCATGAGGAGACTGGTCAAGTTCATGAAAGAGAAAATGAGATTTACTGAATATTTAGGGATCACAGATGATTCTGGGAGGCCCTGAACTGAAAATAGTGGTACACGTGGGTAGTGTCATATCACCTGGTCTTTAATATACCCTGTGCCATCTGCTGGTCCTGTTTCTAACACTGACCATAAGGGGCTGGACACACCTTCAATCCAGCCCAGCACAGTTTTAACTGAAGAGCCCCACTCTGATGTATTTCGTCTCTTCTGTAAACGTATTTCCAAGGAAAAAATACCAAGTTTGAATTATACAGACCAGCATGTTTTTTCCATTCCCTAATGTGACTGAACAAGAAAGTTTCATCTAAATAGCAGGTTTTCAATTTAAAGCCAACTTGGTATGTGTTAAATTTCAGTAGCTTTCAGGTAGTAAGACCCTACCCTAGTGTTCATATGATCATAGAATCACAGAATGGTTTGGGTTGGAAGGGCCCACAAGGATCATCTAGTTCCCACCCCCCTGCCATGGGCAGGGACACACTACACTAGACCAGGGTGCCCAAAGCCCCATCCAACCTGGCCTTGAACACTGCCAGGGATCCAGGGGCAGCCACAGCTTCTCTGGGCAACCTGCACCAGGGCCTCAGCACCCTCACAGTAAAGAATTTCTACCTAACGTCCAATCTAAATCCCCGCTCTTTTAGTTTAAACCCACTCCCCCTGGTCCTGTCACTGCACTCCCTGATAACCGGCCCCTCTCCAGCTTTCCTGTAGATCCCCTTTAGGTACTGGAAGGCTGCAGTTAGGTTTCCCCAGAGCCTTCTCTTCTCTAGGCTGAACAAGCCCAACTCCCTCAGCTTTGGGAGGCAACATGGTCCCTCATGATGTTGCCTCGTAAGAGGGGCTAGCGCCTCTGCGAGGTTTATCTGGTTTTGGTATGATCTCTCTTGAGTTGCCAAGAGAGGGAACTTGGCTTGAACAGGCAGTACTTTCTGGGCACAAATGCACACCAAAGCTACAGGCCACCATATGTTTATTTGGGTTTTATCACTTGCAGGTTAAATCACCTCTCAAAATTGTGTGAAGCATCAGCCTTCTGGTAGGCTCACAGCTGTATTCTGTATGGGATTTTTGTCTGAGAGTAAGACTCGGTTCATGATTGCTAGAGGGATTTGGAGTAGATCTCCAAATTCACTTTATTCAGCACTGGCATTCTGGGAACCCCTCCTGCATTTAGGGTTTTTGACATCCTAATTGAGCTTTTAACATTTGTTTAGATTAAAGCTGACGCATACTGATGGTGCAAAGAACATATTTTCATATTTTTTAAATTTGAAAATGTCAGTGAAATGTGTTGTTTTGCTGGTGGTGTTTAGAGGGTAATGTTTTCTTTCTTTCAAATGAGAAAAGTGTATTTAAGTTGATTTTATGGTGTACAACTCCAGCTGTGCTGGTTTGCAAAAAATTGGAAAGCAATTGTTGTCTAATGCAGTTTAATTGCTTTGTGCAAACGAAAAGTTTTAAAATTCTTCACCTGAAGTTCATATGAACTCCCTCCTACCCTCCTTTTTTTCTTTTTAAAGGAGTTGTGCTATACAAGTTAAATACTCGCTTCAAAACCAGCTCTGTGTAATAGTGTCAAACCATGTCAACATTTCAGGTTGCTCTCTGATTCTGCGCCCTGTTGGAAGGAGATCACTTTGCATGTCAAATGCTTAAATACAGCTTGCAGCTGAGAACTTCTGCGTTTTTGCTTTGTGATAGCTCCATGTTGCACTTCTCATCCTTCTCTGTCCTTAGTATCATCCATGCAGAAGGGTGATTTACTGGGTGATTAACCGTGTACCAATGTGAAGTTGTTTTGCATTGCCTAGTGAGTCTTCTTTGGTAGTTTCCTTTCACGCTTCTTCATTATTGAGCTCCAGATATTTACAGGATATTTAGATGAAGCCAAAAAGCTTAGTCTAAAACCCTGAAGAATAACTTCACCTCTGTGAATATCTCACATGTATTACAACTCACACTGATGCACACCCCTGGCATTATTTTAAACCAGAAATCTTTTTTTTTCCCCCACTTAAAATGCAGTTTGCATGTCTTGATTTACATGACTGGTACAATGGTGCATCTTCACTACGGAGAAAAACAATTTACTCTTCAAATAACACAACATAAAACGAGAGTGAAGGCAAAGTAGTTGGTGCATTAGCACAACTTGGCACAGCCAAATAAATAGTAGGTCCCCTGTAGCGTTTAATTTAGCCTTTTAACATATGTTGAAACTACTAACAGGGTTAGGTGGGGGAAGAATTCTCAAGGCCAATTTTCATCACTCTGCTTCAGTAATAAGTACAAACGATGCTCTGAAGTTCTGTTTTGCTCCCAAATATTCCATTGCATTATGCTGAGCTTAATTTCAATTGTGAAAAATATATGTTAAAACCTTTTTCTGTTTCTGTAACAACTTTGCTGGTACTACCCAAGGTTTCGTGCTTTCCAGTTTCACCTTTCAAAAACGCTGAAGTGTGTGTGAAAAAGCCATCCTGAAGGCATTTCCAGACACTGAGGAAACTTACTGCAGAATTCCTTTAAAAACAAACCCACTCACAGCATAACGCAAATTGTACCCACTTCATCTTCTTTTTCAACCCAAAGCATGAATGAATAGATCTTTATTTTTACACTTTACAGTTTATTTTTTTAAAAAACTTTGGTGCAATCATTATCATGGCACATGGCAGTAGTGATCATCTGTAACTTAGTATTTAATGTTAAGACGGTGGTTATAGCTAGTGGATCTTACTGGAATTGCCATGCCCTGGGTTTTCTCAGTTATAAGCCATTGCCTTTTCCTGTTTAAACAGCAGCAACGACCTCCGCTTTTAATGTGATTGATTGAAAAGGCGAATGCACAGTAAAACTTCTTTGATAATTTGTGTCCCACAGTAGGCTGGGAGGGGTATGAGAAGAGGTAAGAGGAGAGCATCTCTTTAGCTGAATTCATGAAGTTTTATTTCTCCTGGTGTTGTCAGCTTCCATTCATCTCTGTAGGATGCTTGGATTCCCCCATGCAGGTTCTCCTGAAAGAAAGAGACTTAAACACCTCTCTGCAGAGCAGGAGGCTGCAGGGTTTTCTTTAGTCTGCCTCCATCACCATTTAGTACTAAAAGACTTGTATAACTTCAAGTGTCATACTGATAGACAGTCTCCGCAGCCAGCCACTTGGTGTCTTCCTCGGCATTTAGTTGTTTGAGCATCCTGGAGACATGAAAGGAGGTTATTGCTATGAAAATGAGGAAGGGAAGTTTATTTCCCCAGCTGCATACACTGACACGTGGGTGGATGGCAGTGTCCCATATTGTTGCAGACTGTTGTGCCTTCTACCCATGTACGAAAAGTAGGCAGGAAAGTGAGAGGTCGCATAGAATTGCAGAATGGTTTGGGTTGGAAG
>VWZZ01006436.1:217244-279051 GCA_013399095.1 Psophia crepitans
CCCAATTTAGTGAGTATTATACAGGAGTTCAGCCTTAAGGTTTTTTCTCCTTCTTCCCACCTTACCTTCTCCCCACCCACCCAACACAAAGTGCCCCAAACCCAAATGTGCCACCTTGCAAATGCACTGAAATCTGTTTAAATGGGATCCAGGCTAAACCAAGCCTCTATCCAAGTGCCTGATTCCCTGAGGCATCTTTTGGGGGTCTTAAGGGCATAACTATGAAGAAAACAGAATTGCTCATTTAAGCATAAAAAAAATGTGTGAAATGGCCTTCCTTTAATGCAAACTGCATTAGTTGCAGAAGTTCACATTTTAAGTTTGTGAGTATGTTTATTATAGAAATATTTTTCGGTAGCTTCCATATGATGTGACACAAGGAGCGCTGTCAGAGCTGTCATTTCAATGCCGTTGCTATGTTATGCATGTTAAAACATAATTGCAAATGGCACAGGGATATTGTAGCGGTCACAGTTCCGTAAATACGAATTTCTTCTAGTAAAGCTTTTAGGTTTTAAGTATGAAACGTGCATATTTGCATTTGTGTATGTCTCATGCCCTGGTACGTGTGACTGTAGCCACTGCTGTGATTTTCTTACTATTTCATTTTTTTCCATGTTTCACTGAACTTTTTGGTGTGTAGTATTTGCACGTTGTGTTACACGTAAGATTTATGTGCTTACAGAAGGGTGCACGGGTAGTAATGATCTATGTCAAACAGGCAGAGCTTTGCCTTTTCGGTGATGGCAACCCTGAGCTCTTTCCAGGGGTGTGAGGTGATAATTCGTCCATTCTTTTTTTCTTTTTTTTTTTCCCTCTGTTTTCAAACACCTCTTAGCAAGCATGTGTCTAGAGATACAGAAGTTCTGAACAAAAAGGTTATATTAATCATTTGAATATTATATGTGGGGTTGGTTTTTTTTGTTTTTGTTAATCATGCGCTTCTGCGAACAAAAAAAGTTCTTCTAACGTAACTTTAAATTAGCTGGAAATAGTGTTCCTGGATGCTGCGTTCTGATAGCTGGGAGCGCTCCGGAGCTTTCACTGTTCTGTTACAAAGGGTTCAGCTGGTGTGAAAGTTGCTCTTTGATGGAGCATCCTCTGCTGTTTGCCCCCCTCCCCAAGAAGTAATTCTCCTCCCTTTCACAGTGAACAACTCTGCGCCTTTTGTTACTGTGGAGAACGGAGCTCATTGGGACAAGGAGACTTAAAACAATTCAGCCCAACTCCTGGGTACGTTATCCCATGGAAAAACCAGCCTCTAACCAAGAGCGAAGCCAGCGACAGCACCGATGGAGCTTGTGAGAGAACTCCAAGGCAAAACTCAGTGCCGCGCAAACAGAGAGGACAGAAGAAGTAAGTCCGTTCTGCAGTGGTACCTATGTGTGTGTGTTCTGCGTGAAGTTGGGGGAGCACCTTTACAGACACGGTACTGCAACAGGCAAATGACTTCTGAAAACGCGGTTCGTTAATATGAGCCGGTTTGGGGGGGGGAACCCGACAATGCGGCCGTATAGGAATAGCTGGCTGTGCTGCTTTGCGGAGGTTGGCTGGCTTCTCCCCTCCGGTGAGAACACGCGTTTCTGGCCCCTCAGAAGCGGGGCCCGGGCCGGGTCTCCCCGCAGGTGCGATTAGCATCGAAGCGTTCTGTCACCCTGGCTGTGTGCCGTTCAGCGGCTGCCGGTGAACGTGCGGATGCCTCGGCGCCGGCTGCGGCCTCCGGGGTGTGGGGGGGACAAGGGTGGCAGCGGCCGGGCCCGGNGGAGCCGCCTGAGGGGCCGCGGCCTCCTGAGGGGCCGCTGTGCCTCAAGTCTGACCGACATGCACGCCAAAAATAAGGAGTTTTTGGTCACGTATATCTGAATGTAATTGCTGAAGTAAAGCACGCGTGGTTTGCAGGAAGGCAGAGTTATTGCAGGTTCAAGTTCCAGTGCTTACTGTATCTCTTGGCTTGTTGGAGATAGGGAAAGAACGGTGGTTTTGTGCTGTCTCAGCTCTAGAAACTCGGAAGTAGCAGCAAATGCACACGTTTGAGTTATTAATGGGGGAGAATAATGAAGTTCGAAGACCCGTGATAGGAAAGGCAGCACGGCCTTTGCCACCGTCCACTGAAGCGTCAGAGGTGGGGTGTCTTGCCAGTGAGCCTGCCGCACATCCTGGGTGTCCGAGGTAGTGGTTTGCCTGCAGGGAATAAAGGAGGAGGAATCATCGCTGCTTTTTTATGAATGGAGTAATCTGAATTTTAGTAATTGTTTTCTGTTGAGATTAGAAGATTAGAATTTGGGGAACAAAGCAATAAGGTTATCAACTAGATCCTCTCATGTCAGCAGAATATAGTAATCTTAATATCACAGCATTTTTCAATTTCCCCACATTCCTTTCCTCCCCCCCCTCCCATTTAAAATTTATTTTAATATCTTGATGGCATTGGATAAAGATAGTTATTTCTAAGCAGCCTTCTCACTCCTGGTATTTTTTTTCCACCTCCCCCCCACCCTGGTTTATCCAGGCACCCTGTGCCACGGACGCCAACCCTGCCTCTGGCCATGGCAGCCTTCTTTGAGGACGCAGTCAGTGCTGTACCATGGACCAGCCATTAAAGCTGCAGGGAGAGGGCCACATGAAGGCTGCAACGAGTGCTCACCACTTAAACCACTCTCTTTTCTTCTGCATCTCTTCTTCCCCAGAGTAACACAGACTGCTTGCTGTTACCTAATTCTCCATTCCTAGGGTTGGGCAAGTTTTAATATTAAACAGAAGTGGGCTTTAAAAGAAGCAGCGTGTGTGTCCTGAAGAATTGGAAGAGAGCAGGCTGTGAAAAGGGGCATTTTACCAAGCACTTTTTTTTGGTCTGTTGAATAGCAGCTTTTACTGAAACGTTTGTTACTGGGGAAAAATGTTGGAGTAAAGCATGAGGAAGAAAGGTTTTTGCTTATGTTGATTTGTATTTTATCACGTTTGAAAAAAAAATTATATTTGCTTTCCTTAAGTTTTGGATCATTTACGAGTATCTAGCTAATTGAACAAAGAATGTGGTCACTTCTAAGTTTGTTTTTCTGCTCCTCAATACAGATCTCGATCGAGTATAGCATCATGTACAAGTGTAAGCACCCAAACTGCTTCTGACGATCAGGTTGTGAAATTCTGGGATGAACTCAGTTTAGTTGGCTTACCAGATGACATTGATGTTCAGGCCTTATTTGAGCCAACAGGTAAGATATGTTTTTATCCTCCTTTTTCCCTGTCCAGTAGTAGTGACAATGACAGTGAAGTTTTTCAGTTGTTGGTTTTCTGTGCTCTGGTGTTTGTCAAGTCTCTGATGATGCCTTCGTGGCTTTTGCCAATGTAGTTTTGTATTGTATTCTAGTGCTGGACAGAATTGTTGTCAGTTTTGCTTGCGGAAATATTTGTAATCTAACGCTGAACTGGTGTTCAGGTAGTAATATCTTCAGTATGATGATTCTGTTTCGGGGAGAAAAGGAAAATGAAATGAGACAGAGCTTAAGATAATTCTTAAAGTCCTAATCCCGTAGCTTTACCTACTCCACTGCTAATGCGGGGTTATTGGAAATGACGGAAAAGAAGATGTAAAAGAGCAATGTTGATAGAACAGTAGAGGCATAATACACTTGCGTGTTTCCAGTATCGGCAGGTTTTCTATCAGAAAGCTGTGTGGTTTGTCATCTACTCTTTTGTTTTAATGGAACATTTTTTTGTGTTGTGGTTTACTCAGTTACGAATTACTTTTTCAGAAAACATCTATGTCCAAATGCCTTGATGCCAGTAGTCCCGTATTTTGCCTGAAAAATGGGAATGTATTTGTGCAGTAATACAAATGTCATTCTTTTTATGAGTGTGGAAACTAATTTCAAAGTCTAAATAAAACCAAGAAATTAATGATGTGTTTTAAATAGTTATAGTGTGTGTGTGTGTGGGCTTTATCAATCTAATTTTATTTCGGTTGTTGTTATTGGTAGACGACACTTCCCAGACCCTTAAAGAGATTTTAGAGGGAGTTTTTTGTTGCTGAATGATTGACTAATTTCAACAGCTGATGTAGAACATCATTTTGAATCTAGTATAAAGTGATCACAGAATTCCTTTGGAAATACACATCATTTACTTTGATTTTGCCAGAATTAAATTAGAAACTTGTTTTAAGAGATACTTGTTGAATTCTGCAAATTCTGAATTGTTCAGTTACGTAGATAAACATTTCTAGTTATATCTCTATAATGTGTTTGTTGCATTGACACAGTTTTCTCAGTCATCTCAATGATGTGTCTGTTCATGCTGCATTTTGAGCTTTTAAGTTTTGTGTAGAATCCTAAAGCATCATGTGAGCATGTTCTACGTTAGCATACAGATCTGTATCCAGTCCTTGAGAATCATAAGTCAAGAGCACATATATAGACAAATGTTATCTACAGTGAAATAGAAGATTAAACGTGATTCTGTGCATGTGTCGCACACAAACATTGCATATACGCCATGCTGTTATGATTATATGTTCAGGCATCAGAAAATTAGAAACAGAGAAACAGAACGTGCTGAAATGAAGAGGAAGATGTATATGTATCAAAAAATTGCAATATATTTAGTGTATGATAATAAAGGCATTAAATCTTGCAACAAGAAAGAGAGGAGGAAGAGACACTGTTGGAATCATAGCATGGTTTGGGTTGGAAGAGACCTCAAAGGCGATCTAGTTCCACCCCCCCTACCATGGGCAGGGACACCCTACACTAGCCAAGGTTGCCCAAAGCCCCATCCAACCTGGCCTTGAACACTGCCAGGGATCCAGGGGCAGCCACAGCTTCTCTGGGCACCCTGTGCCAGGGCCTCACCACCCTCACAGGGAAGAATTTCTTCCTAATATCTCATCTAAATCCCCCCTCTCTTAGTTTAAGCCCATTCCCCCATGTCCTGTCACTCCATGTCCTTTTAAACAGTCTCTCTCTGTTAATTTTATCTGGCAAGTATTTACTACTAAGTTCCATACTTAAAGGAAGTGCATACGTAAAGCAAGTTCCATACTTAGAGTCATACAACCAAAGCTCTTTTTCTTTCATAATGCATTAGGTCATTGCTGGGCTCATCACCGCTGTGCGGAGTGGTCATTGGGAGTCTGCCAGACTGAAGAGCAGCTATCAGTGAACGTGGACAAAGCTGTTGTCTCAGGGAGCACAGAAGTGAGTAAAAAGACTTGACTGCTCAATCCAGTAAGAAAATAGGGGTTGGGGATTGGGGGGAAAAAAAAAAGGTGGTGGACTAATGCGATACCAGGTATTACCAAAATTATCCACATAAGGACCTCTGAGGTGATATTTATAATGAGGTTTCTTTGGACAGGTCTTTACGATAAAATCTACTCTTGCAGTTTATTAAGAAGACTTATGGAGTTGCATGGAATATATCATTAATTAGTTCTGAGGTAGCTAGACTGCAGAAAGTACCTGGCAGATGAAGACAAAATATAGACAAAAGAAAAGTTCAGTGCAAATTGGCAAATGGTCTGTGATGTAGAGGAAATGCTGATTTTTCCAATTAATATTCTGAAATTGTATAACTCAGATACAGTAAAAGTATTCACTGTTACTTTCATACCAGTTTCAAAAAGAAGGTTGTTATAGGAAAACGAGTGTTTACCACAAAGCGTATGTTGTTACTTTAAATGTTGATAAAAATGCATATATAAATATTTAGTCTTTTAATTTGAAATGGTAGGGTATTTGGAAAAGTAGGTACTTTTGAAAAGGACAGACTCCTGGTGTCATATTCTGGTACCGTTCTGAAATGATGAGGAGATGTATTTCACATTGTTTTTATCATGTGTGGCTATATTTTTGGTCATATTTAATAATGTCTGGTAGATTATTTTAACAATTCCTTTTTCTATATTAATCAGCCATGGTATCACCAGATTGGTGTAATTTTTGCTGGTTTTCCCATGGCCATGCTTAGGCTTCTTTTCACCTGATTCTTAAAGTTTTTCGTGCATTATATTAAAATTAAAAAATGACGTGGAAGATACCAGTAAACACTCTCCATTGTGTGGACTAAAAAGCTGCTTTAAATCAGTCTTTCAATGCAAGCCATATAATACAGCTTTCCTCATGCCTTCTACTTTTACGTATACTCACATTGAATAATGCTTTGCTTTGAATAATTTAATTGATTTGTGCTTGCAAAATAAAAAATTATTCAGAGTGAACAAACATGACAGTATTAACTTCTAAATGAGCTTGAAGGTGTTAAAGCAGTTGTGTGTGTGTGTGCCTGAGTGCGTGTATAAAAAAATTATGAAGAGAGTTGAAGGAACATCCAAAATTAGTTACTTTTTTTTTTTAATCTCCCTGCTGAAAAGTTTTTGTCTCCTTGTTTTTGGCTGATGATGGTGGTTTGTAGTCATTTTGTGATTCGCGCGTTCCCATTTGTGGTCATTTTCATTACGGTATTTTGGTTTCTAACAGAAATCTTTGCTGCAGTGTGTTCAAGCTTGTATTTTGCTCTCTTGAATTTCATCCTGTTTCCATTATTTCAGTTTGTTTCTTTCTGTATGGTACCTTGCTCCTCCCCTGTGCCTGAGGGTGGTGGTGCCTCATGTTGTTGGCACATTAAGTTTTGTGTAGATGTTTATAATGCAGATATTTAAATTAGAATTCTTGAAGAATCATACATCTCTCTGGCATGATAGTTTTCCATTTCAGCCTTGTCTTTTCATGTGCTGCTCTGTAGCTTCTCTGCTGATCTTTCCAAATTCTGCAAATAATTTTTCAATACCCCTGTTGCACATTTCAGTGCAATGCAGAGAAATGAGAGAAATTTGAATCGAGTGCCATTCTGCATATTTTCTATTCAATCTTTGCTGAAGCCTTCTTATGACATCCCTAGGGAGAGCAGAGTAAAAACACAACTGTGATTGATTCTGGAGGAACAGCTAGGCAAAATGGGACATCTTTATCCCACGATCACACCAGGAAATTTTTTGCTTTTATGTTTTTTTCAAGAAATAAGGAACAAATGCTTCTGTAGTGCTCTGTTCCTGACCAGGGAGCAGCAGTGTGGGGGTTGCTGAAAGAGTTTGTGCGTAACTGCTTGGGAGTCCAAGTGATCCTATGTTTCCTTGTGTCCAGGCTGTAGTGCTTGGTAAGGACTTCTCCACTGCTTTTTATCTGATCACTAAGCTAAAGAAGGCACAAAAAAAGTATAAGGTGCTGGTTATCCTATGTGTGATAGTGGAAAAGCCTAAGAGAAGTTGTTTTCTTTGTGTGAGATGTTTTAGGAAGGTTTGGATGAAAGGTATAGCAATTAATGTGTTTTTGCATTTACAGCTGCTTGTGCTTTGCTTTTGCTAAAATTTTGAGCTGCTTTCTGATGTGATGTTACTGCAGTTTAAAAGTAAAGTTTCTATTTAAATGTTCTGAACACTGTTGGCAATGCAGATGCAAGTATGTGCTCAGGGCATACAGAAAAACAGTTTAAATAAAAACAAGCTGTATGCTATTTCCTCTACTTGCCACCAAATTTGCTTTGGGTTTTTTTGTTGTTTTTTCCTTGGTTGGGCATTTCCGTCTTCTTGGAAGTCCCTCTGGCATGACTTGGGTTTATGATGTGGTCTGCAGTATTGACATCTTTCCTTAGCTGAGAGAATATGTTTTCTTGTCCTTATGTTCATGTACAGATTAATTTTTGACATGTAACAAACTTTTTCTTGATAGCATAGTCCACTGGTTTAGGTCTTTTACTTTGTGGAGAGCGTTTTGGGCCTGTTCTTACCTTGAGGGTCTCTTCAATTTATAAGTTACGTTCATGTTTCTCATTAGTTAGGCTGCCTATTGTTTGCAAATCTGTTTTAACTGGATATGACAGTGTTTCTTATTACTCTGTTTACCACTTGAGATGTCCATTTGGCTTCACTGAGCTCGTGATTGCATTAATAAAGCTTGTGTGAACATATTTCATTGACCTATTCCAGAGTACTTCGTTAATTCATTTTGGTTTTTTCCTTGGCCTGTGTCTGCTGAAGGTTTACAGTGTAGTACTACAGAGATCTCAGTATCTGTGCATGTTTCACAAAAGACCCTGCTTAGCGTGTCTGTCTTAAGCTCGTTCTTTTGATTCACTCATTTTGAAGGCCTGGCAACTTATTTGGTGAGACATCTCACCAATTTGTTACACATATTTGTGTCTAGACATTGGTGGGTTCTTTGACTTTCTTTCAGTCTTGGGTTTGCCTCTCTATAATGACTGCACATATATAGATCTGTATGTGTGAGGTGTTTGAAATCTCATGCATCCTGTTGTTTTATAGCAACTGACAAATAAAAGCTGGAATATACAGTTCAGTTTATGGTAGTAGATGCGCTTCAGCCCTTACGGGTGGACTCGTCATCTCTTTTGCTCCTCTTGCTTACCTTACTCACCTCGGCAGGTGTGTCATGGATTTTCTCAGAACCACTTTCTACATGTAAAAAGTCTTAAGAACTGGTGATGCAGATGACAAGCGTAGTGTCAGAGCCTTTCTGAAGGTGACTCTTAAGTATCACATACTTCTCTCTGGAGCTTGTGCAGTGTGTAAGTTAAAGTGCCTGATCACCCAGGCATGGCAGTTCCTTCCCCCACTACTTCAGTAGGTTTTTGTGGGATTTTGGAATAATTTTGTTTCAAGCTTTGAAAGACAAGAACTCCTCAGAAGTTAGACAGGAGGAGAGAGAACTTCAGTGATTTGCTTGGTCCAAAACTTAACTAAATTGCTTGTGTAATTCTTAAGTAAGTACACTACTCAATGCATAAAAACTACTATAGTAAAGAAGCTGTCATACTGTCAGCTTTATGAAGATAGACTTATCAGTAAGGTGTTTCTACAGATATTTGTGGTAAGATGCAAAGACAGTGTGAAATGGAGACTTAGTAAAATAAACTTAGCAAAGGAAAGTGAATAGAATCAGAGGTTCTTTCTGAAAAAGCAGCTGTGGATGAGCAGAGTTTTCTGCTTTTTCTTGTATTTCTGGCTTCAGTCTTCTGCATTCTTAACTATGCTGCTTTTTGGTATTTGGAAGGATGAACTTACTGGTACTACCATTTAAAATGGAAGCCTTCAGGGCTTACATCTGCTCAGCTTTTAACAAGAGTGGTTTCTGAAATATTTTCAGGTATTTTTAAATACTGCTTTATAATTTCCTTGTTTATTTTTCATATATTGAGTAGGTGACTGCTTCTCTACAATCAGCTGAGGAAATAATCGTTTACTACTTGTCTGCCTTGCATTGTCTAGTCATAGCTCTTCTGTATGCTACAGAGTCCCAAACAGGGTGGCTGCTTTTTCTCCCCAATATCTAAGTACCTCAATTCAAGAAATGAATTTAAGGAAGACGCAGTAGATAATGTGTTTGAACCACTTCTGAACAAACTGTGTGCAAGATGGGAATGCAGTGGTAACTTTCTCAGCCAGTTTTCTGATAAGAAGAAAGCGGTTTACAAATCTGGGAGAACTTGTCAAGGACACTGAAGTCAAAGTAAACAGTAGTGGTGGAAACCAAGACGGAGGTTCCTATCTGCTTATAGACTGAATAGGGGAAACATGATAGTAATGAAGGGTCTAATGCAGTCATTCCAAAATACTGTCTTACTCGGTTTCCATTTTATAAAATGTGGATTTCTGTTTGGTTTGAAAATCTGTATAGCTCTTTGCATATTTATCTACTTCACAGCTTTCATTTTTCTGGTAATAGTCAAGTGGTTCTTCAGGACGAAGGCTGTTGCAGCCAGACAGCTGAAAAATTGCTGTCATCTTCTTCCACCCATCCATTATTTTTTCAGTTGATCAGGGCAGTACCTTCTCTCTCTACAAGGCAGCTGTTTTCAGCTCCTGCTGAGTTTCTGCAGGCTGTGTTTGGCACGTTATCATTGCTGAGAACTGTAGGAGTTGTTGCTTTGCATAGACGCAAGCTAATCCATAGTATCTTGCCTTGTTCCAGACTCAAAACGATCTGCTGTTTTGACACTCCTCTCTCCTGTAAGCCCTTTTCACATGGTAACCCAATCTTGAATTTATTTTTTTTAAGGCAGCTTCCCTTGAATTCTGTCACCAGAGGCAGGAGATCGCGCTGTTTGTAGATGCTTCCAAGCTGGGGCAACGTTACAAGGCTTGTGTATTAAATGTTTCGCTCAAATTGTTTCTTAAAGCCCTTTCCTTCTACTGTTTTTAATTCTTTGCTCAAAGCTGTGTTTTTAGCATGATGCTTACTGAGCTAAGCCGTAAAGAAATGAATTCAGGGGAAATTTGGGAACCATTTAAAGCATTTATACTTTTATTAAAAAATGTTCGTCTGTATTTTGAATATATATTCACCCCTTAGCCTTAGTACCCTTCTCAACTTGTTGAGACTTATCCATGGTTTTAGTGGTATGTGTCTGTATTTCCGTGAGCTGCTTTAAGTTCAAAACTGTGACTTGGCTAAATTGATAGTTCCTTTTGTTGTTCCTTGTATGTAAAGATAAGCATCAGCATCTTTATATTCTATTAACTTCGTACACTGTGGAGGATTGTGGCCAGTTAGCCATAGCAATTTTTCAGCTAGTTTTATTTTTTGTCAGCATAAAAACTGTGTGTGAAAAATGGTTTAGTTGACAGAATCCTGAAGATAGTGCTTCATATATGTCTCAACCTAGCTGAACAAGCTGGGGTTTTTTGAGGCAGAGTGGAGGATTTGCAGTTCCTCGATGCTCTAAAAGCTCACTACTTCTTTTTTCATTATTGGAAGACCTAGTAATTCTTCAAGCCAGAGAAAAATGCATAAAAAACATAATCTATCATAATTTATACCAGTTCTGGGCAGAGTCCTCTTCTATATTTGCCCATTTTTCAAGAAGAGGCTTTGTAACATGATACTAAATGAGCAGCTCTGGTATTCAACTCTTGAGTATTTTTATGGTACTTTTGCACGCACAAGGCACTTGGCTTCTCTTCATCTCCCTTCACTGCAGCTTGGGACCGACTACCTGGCTGCTCTATTGGAGTGGGTTCTGATTAGATCTTTCTGAGGTTTTTTCCCCTGTAGCTCCTTTTGTCTTGCAACTGAGGAAGGAAGTACTGCAGGAAACATTCTTCCACAATAACATTCTACTTTTTTTTACGGGTCTCTTGGAGAACTCTAGCACAGAAGGTGCTAGGCAAAGACTAAAGGAATAGTGACATATATCTCATCAAGACAACACTTCCATACGCTGCTGGTCAAGTTAGTGGTTTCATTTAGTTCCTAGCATGTTTTAGCACAGCTGTAACAGTTCAGCAGTGGGCACCATGGGGTTTTACAGGTTTTCATGAATTTCCTTTTTGTTATTTCAAAATTCTTGTAGAGATTTGTAGCCATTTTCCTCCCGATGATGATAAACTTTGTGTGTCAATGAAAGAGTGACTGAGAGCACAGCTTTGGTGACATTTTGACACTGTAAATTATCTTCTATGGATTACTCTGTTCCAGAATGGTTTGGATCCTGGTCCCCTAAAGCCAGTTCTTTTGTGTCTTGGAGAACGTGAATCAGATCGTTCTTGCAGCTTGTTAATGACATCAGAAACACTATGTCAATTATTTTATAACTGTATTTTCCACATTCTGCAAAGCAGCTGCAGTATCTTAACATTATCATAGTTTACTTAGTGTGTGTAATTCTTCTGGAACCACTTTGTACACCATAAATGATGCCAGGACAGCTTTGGTAAAGCTGTTCAGGTTCAAGAGCTGCCATGGGATCTGTATCAGTTTTTTGCAGGTTCAGCAATCTGAGAACAGATACTTGCCTACTTAGTAAGATTTACAACTTAATTCTCATTAAAAGTGTCCCATGAACAATGATTATTCTTTTGTTTGAACCAAAATACACTTTACCATGATGGACTGTTGTTCATTTGAAGTCATCATCCTGTAGCAGCTGCTTTGAAAATCATACATCAAAATAGAGGAACCAGGCGTAGGGAAGAAGTGAGAACAAGCAGATAAGAAGAAGGAAGAAGGTTGACATTTGAAATTAGTACGAATATTGAACAATTCTCCCTTTCCTGTTTTCACTCATAATCTGACTCTAGGAGCCAAAGCAAATAAAGTGTAATGTAACTTTATGCAAAAAAAACCCTAGCTTTTTGCCTAGTGGTTGTTTTTAACCCTATAGTCACTTCTGCCAAAGTTTTACAGTTTTTTTTCCCAAATTATTCAGTGGGATTTCATGCATTCTATTTTTTCTTCTGTAGTAAAACACAGAACAAACTAAAATAGAGTTCTTGCTGATAAAGAGTTTTGTTCCCTATCAAAACACAACACCTTTAAAACTATGGGGTTTAGGACTCAGCTTTCAAAAGACAGTTTTAATTTTCCCTAGTTGTCTCATAGACCACATTTTCTAGTACAAAATAAAATACATTTTCCTTTATCCCTGCTGGCATTTAAGAAAATGAAGTAATAGTGAAAACTGAATTAAATGTGAATCAAGAGCTCTATGCTTCTCTGCTTCTAATATGTTTTTGTAATTGTTTGGCACATAAAGTATGGTTACCTTGGGATCTAATTGGACTCCACAGTTGGACGTGGATCTTCAGGGACATATTTAAAAATTTGAAAGGATTGCTATGAATTAGAGCACTCTAAATAGTGTCATCATAAAGGGAGGGGCGGTGGCATGCAGAAGAAATATGGCTTATGCAAAGTCTAAATGCTTTTGGTGAAAGAAGGGATCCGAAATAGGTCTTAATTTTGAATGTTCGATTTATTGAGAAAAAACCCCTTCGTTTATTTTCCTAGTGTTTCTGATGTAATTGCTGCTCACTCATGAATACTTTGATACTTGAGTAAGTCTGCATCTGTTACGGAGGGAGAGGTAGTTTCTAAGTGTTGATTGTGATAGTCGAATTGAGGTTGTTTGAATGAACAGCTGATCTGTTTTTTCCTTCTCCACCAGTTGCTGGATGGGTTAAAATTTCAGATTTGTACTCTCTGATGTGAGATGTGCTATTATCATTAAGTAAATTTTCAAGTCAGCCAGCCAATGCAAAAAAATAAGGGGATACAAGGATACAGTATTAAACTGAAACTATTTCATTAAAAACTTGTTTCTAAGATAATCTGATAATTATCGGGCTGTCAGACTTTGTGCCTTTCAAAAATTTAATTTTAAAGAAATGCATGATTTTACACTTAATTTTGCATTATTTAACGTATTTATTGTTTAATATTGCAGTAAAGCTAGTACTCTGCTTCAGCGTATTAAGGTCTTCGGAATTTTTATGAGTGAAAAAGTCTATTATAAATGTGAAGAAATATTTATTTCAAGGCTATATGACATATCCCCAATTTAGGTCTTTTCTTAAATTAACATCTCAAGAAACAGAAAATGTTCCTGTCTTTAGAGACATAAAACACACTGTCCTGTTTATGTGCTAATATGCAGTGGAGTATCAATGTACCAAATGTTGACAAAGCGTTTGATTTAGAGCATTTTCTGGGTACTTGTTTTGGGAGTCCGATTCATAACAAATGCAAATACTTTAACGTGACTTTTCGGTCTTTATAGTAGTTCCTTTGTAACCTGTTACTGTCATGATTCTGACCTGTTGATTAGCAAAAGGAGCACATGATAATGTGAGACCAATTTAGTATAGTAAATTCTAATACTGTTTTCAACATGTTGATTCTGTTTGCAAGAAGAAGGCTGGTGTTAATTTATGAACCAGTTCGGAGGAGAATTTTTCTTCTTAGATGAAGTAGAAAAAAAGATGTGCATTTTTAAACCTCTTTTTAATAGGATTTTTTTTTTGAGATTTTGCATTTGATTTTCTTTATCTTGAGCCTTCTATGCAATAGCAGCTGTGTCTGTATCCCCTCCCCTTTACAAGTATATGAAAAAAAAAATGTTCTGAATTTGTTTACATAGCAGGTAGTATTGTCAGTGTACATTATAACTCACTGCTTAGAGTGAAACTGTCTCTTGTTCCTTCTTTGGTCCATAAGAAACAAGTCCTGGAGCTTAACCACTGCCAACTGTTGCAAAGGACAATGGCTAGTGCATGTATTATAATACATACAGTTTAGGTTTAAGAAATAAACTTTATTCAGAGTAAAAGAGGACTTTTCATAAAGCATCATTTTTGTTTCAGTGCATGAGTACAGTTTCTGTGACTTCATTGCCCAATTCCCCCTGCAGTTTTGCAGGCCTGAGCAGAAGCACAATGTCCTGGCTGGCCGGTGAATCTACATAAATGATCTTTCCTGTAAAAAGTGCATTTCTGGACCACAGCAGCAAATGAGGAGACTTGGGTTACTTAGGCAGCACAAGACATCTTTCCTTGAGATGTTTCATATGGCTTCATCCGAAGGGAAGCGTTTGATTTTTCAGCCTCACCTATCCCTTTTCCTCTCCCACCACGGCGGTGCCGCTGGTTTCCTGCTGCGGTGCCAGGAGGCCGTTCTGTGGGAGCTCGCCCTCAGAGCGCTCCCTTGGCACTCAAGTTGGAAAACAGAGTCAGCCTTAGAGTTTTCAGTCTGTGGGGTTGTTTCCAAGATGAATGCTTTGGAAGATGCACCTTTCTTGAACTCTAGATGTCGAATATGTGGATACTAGAATTTGTTGCTACGAAGACATTTCTGAGAGGGTTTTGATGTTGAATAGACGATAGGCAGTGCAGATGCTCAGGGCAGGCTGTGAGGTGTAGGAAGCAGACAAAATGGACTGGGGGCACAGAGACAGACTGAGAGAAGCAGCAGTAGCCCAGAAATGAAAGCCGAAAAGCCTAGCTGAGAAACATGAAAGGGCCTATGTTCCTGAAGGAATTTCCAGTGCAGGTTTCCTTTATTCACTGAAATAATTTACTGAAAGCTCTGAAGTGAAATTGTTTAGTATGTGTTCCAAACTGGTGAAGTGGGTTTCACAAAGACCTTTTCTTCCTTTTTGCATGACTTGAGTAGAAAACACTTTTTTCATAATACACCCAAAGAAATTCTCTATATTCTTTTTTCTCTTGCCCCCTTCTGGGTGTCTTTCTTAAATGTTACCCTGTGCATTAAGGCAGTGACATACTAGTTCACGTTGAGGTAGCACTCTGTTGCCAGGCATTTGATTTCAAGAGTTTATAATCTATGTATACCAAGTTATTTTGGGGGCTTATATTTTAAAACCAGGGAGAACCTGATCTCTGAAGAGCAAAGAAAGCCTGCTAAAGGAAAATTGCACTATCTCTTAAATGAAAATAGTACCTTGTTCCTCAGGTAGTGCTTCAGCCTGCTGGTGGGACGGAGCAGTTCTGCTGCTTTGTTGTAGATACAACGTCAGAATACAGATACTGGGGCTCTCCCTTTCTCCTGTCTTTCTTTCTAAGCTTAGCCGCAGTAGCACAGTCCTTCAGGGTCTGCGAAAGAAAATGACAGTCTAATGTCCCCAAATTTCAAATGTGGAACAAGGAAATAACAAAATGTTCATTTTAGAATTTATGAAAATATTTACAAATTTATTTAAACTACTATCTCATTAACATTTTCAGCAGATAAGAAGACGGGAGCTCTCTATATATTTTAAAAAGGCAGGAAAACATACCCGTCTCTTCACAACCATGCCAACAGTAAGCCCACAAACTTACACAAGGGAGTGTAGCAGCACTGGCCGTTTCCTCACTTCTGTAGGTATTTGAATGTGACCCTCACTTTCCTGCCGTACTGCCACCTCGCTTGTGGCTGCTGCTTCTTTAACTATTTTATATTCAGTCTTTTCCACAGCTAATGTGGATCGGTGTTTTGGATTTTTTAATGTTAGTGCTTAAGGGTCTGATTTTGCCTTTGTGTGATGGTTATATTGATGAAAAAAGACTGATCAGTCTTTTGTAGCTGATATTGGTTAGTTTTAGTCAAGGAAGTGTCACCATTGTGCTTTGACCGTTGTAGAAGTAAAAAAGCATCTTCCTCACCTTCAGAAGCGTGGTCTTTAATAGCACATGAATAAAAGGAAAAAATATCCCTATGGGACAAGTTGTAGGTGTATTTGCTAAGCTGTAGCATTGGTTAGTTAGACAATTGACTCTAATCTTGGTTTCATAGCAGTTGCCGTTTTAAGTACTATTTTATTTAAGTATGTCTTAAATTTTTCATGGATGAGTCACATGCTTTTTTTGTTTTTGAATGAGAACTTTCAAGTTCAGTCTCTTTAATAAATTTAGAGTTATAAAGTGGTTTTGATAATTCCAATCAAAAGAATGAGTAATATTTTTCTTACTAATACAAGTTGTATTATGGGTTTTCATTTGGGGTTTTCACCCATCCTCAAAAAAGCTATACTAACATACTTTAATTTAAAACTCAGGAGTATTCATATTAGTCTGTTGGCATCAGTTTGCTTTTAAGCAGTAGCCTTAAAACTACTTCTGAGATTGGTGTACTCAGCAGCTTGCAAAATCTAACCATTAGCAAAAAATAGTTTTGAACTCCCTGAAGATTTTGTTATTGACTTCCATTAGTGTAAGTTCTGTCCCAGCGTTGCAGATTGAGCATAAATATTGCAGGCATCACTATGAAGTAGTCCCATTAATGCAGGTGGCCTTGAGTGTTTTGGGTTTTTTAATAACATGGAACAACTCGCGCATGAGATTGATGTCTTACGAATCTTCACAAATGTGGACCAACTGCCCCTCATGTGCAAGTGCATAACACTCAGTGATAGATACAGAGGTTAGTTGCACTAGAGGTATTTTTTATAATGATGTAGGCTACTACTGGTAGTCATCTCTTTATTTGAAATAATTAATATTGTTTATTTTCATTTATGTAATTGTCCTTTCACTTCTGCAGAGCTGATTCTGGAATAAAAAGTAGGCAGACAGTGGTAGGTCTGCTGCCAGTAATGAATTTGTAGGTGTTCATGAATCACAGACGTGATTAATATTAATAACAAGAATCCTGTTTAATAATACTAATTAAAGAACTGATGAAGTGGCATGTTCTCAAATCAGCACTTCCCATAAGCTTTTTTGCTCTTGTGTTTTTTCTTCAGTGATATTAATGTATTCCTTCAAAGGCATCATGTTCCTCTAAAGTACTTGGAGGGGGAAGTAGCTGTTACAAAATAAATAAGTAAATATTTGTCTGGAGCATCTAACTTTAGTAAAACACCTTGATACACCTTAAATATATTGCAGTGACATGGTCTCGCTTCAGGTACAATGAAAATATATGTATTCAATCTGCAATCTAGACCTTTTTTATATAAAACTGTAGATATTTCCATATTTAACCTTCTCACTTCTGATTTTTAATTCGTAAAATAATACTTCCTTCTGTTTAAAAAATTTTCTCCCACTCTACCTCTGTATGAAATTGCCTTGCAAACAACTGTGAAGAGTGGCAGATTCTGCAGAGTAAATAGCGAATCTGGATCTAAATAAGCTGCTGTCAAATATCCAAGCAAATACTGGTATTATTTCTTTTCCTTTCAATTACTGCAGGTTCTTCCGGCAATATTGGGTGTTATATGTATGGTATTTCCAGGGAGATGTGTTGATAAATCATAAACCTTTAAAAGCGAGTAGAGACTTTTAGAGAAATACTACAAGACAACAGTTCAGTTGCTGTCATCATTCCTTGAGCTTTGTGAGGAAAATGCTCATTTTCCAAAATGTAAACAGATTTGATACTTTGAATAGGTAAGAGTTTCAGGTTTTCCAAATGTCGTACCAGGTGGGGTTTTTTTAATAAGAGTAACTTGAAATAGATGGTGAATTGTTGGGAAGACTGTTACTGTTAGGCATCCATCACATCAGAACGTGCCTTGGGCACCTCCGGAACGTTTGCTTTCTGTCAGATGTAAAATACTGTGATGGATAAATCCCGCAGTAAAGGTCGGACCTGGCAGCAATGCTCACTCATCTGAGAAAGTAAAAGGTCAGAATACTCAAGATGCTGGTAAGACTAGAAGCTAAGCGTCACAGTAATGTATGGTTGTACTTCCACTCCTAATTTGATGTGAGCCTGTTTGGTACTTCTGGAAGTTCATCTCTGTAGGTGAGTGTGCTGTTACAGCCTTACGCACCAGGTTGGTGTTTTTCAGACTTTACTGAACTCCTTTAATGGAAATAAATCTGTTTTGTGGTAAACCATCTCTTGCCTTATGGGTGCTTTTTAGTGAAGCATTCATCCTAGTACTCTGACAGCATTGTTGTCTTAACACTACCACAGAATTAAGAGGATCATCTGATGCTAAGATTTCCGTGCTATCAGATAAAATTCATTTTAGAAAACAGTGATTGAATCTTGATTATTTTAATCATCTGAACTGTCTCTCTAATAGTACTGGACTGCTCACGTGAATTGACTGAGCAGCCTGTGTCTCCTGAGGAGTTTGTTTGTCGATGATTATGGTTATTAAGCCTAGGAACCACTGTGAAGCAGACTGTCCACTCTGTTAGCATGTGGACAGTCTATGTTTAGGACTTGTAACCTCACTGTGGACTTACAGCCTGGTGTGTGGAGCAGCAGGAAAGCGTTCTGTTTGGAGCATGATGCAGAATGCAGCGTATGATTCGCAGAATCTCCAGCTCGCTCCAGCTCTTTCTCCAGACCCATGTTTTTTGTTGACCCAAATTATTTCCCCTTCACTCATTCTGATGTATTATTCACGTTACTTCAGTGCGGTTTTACTTTTCATAAAGGAATGGGATTTCCCCATTTTACTGTAAACACTATGAGAAAAAGCTTTTAGGACATTATTCTAGTCCTAGTTTAGCTGTAACCAGATAAGAATTAAAATATCAAAACCTCTTTGGCCTGTCGTTAGAGATTAAGGAAAAGCATTATCGAGAAATAGGACTGTGCTTCGTTTGACTATATGCTATGTATGAAACAGAAGCTTTATCTAATTGTGCCTTGCTCCTTCAAGAGCGTAAGAAGCGTGTTACACATAGCAACATTAAAAACCACACAGAGTCTTGTAGTGGAGAAAAGGAATTTTAATGTAAAAGAGACCAGGTGGGAATTGGTGCTGGAACAGAAGTAAATATGTACATTTACTAAGGGAATCTGTGACATATAAAGCATAACACTATTTCAACACAGTTTTTTTCCGTTCGATGGCACTAATATCTCTATAATTAAGAGCAATGGAAGTATTTAGAGGAAAACTGTATACTGTTATAAACCATTCTTTTTTTAATTGAACAGCTGTAATTTCTACCAATGGAACAAACTATATTATAAGAAAATGATTATTAGTTTAAAATGCAAAGTTAAATGAATGCAAAATTAACAAACAGATGGTGAAGAATTATTGTCTTTTATTTTACTCGTGGGTAAAAGGGCTCATGCATGATTGTAAAAATGTCATCACACTTCGTAAACCTGAAAGCAAACAGAATTTGCAGTTGTGCACATCTGTTTTGGGACACTGCTAAAGGGTTAGAAGAATCAATGTTGTTTTCAAATAAGGGTATTCATCAAAAGGATATCATTTACTTAACAGTTATAGCTTCTGCTAAGCATCAGACTTAATGTTCTGTGGAATTCATTACAAAATTTGGCAGCTTTTTTCTTCACAAGCTACTGAGGCAGCATGCTGCAAAACAAAATGAGCAGCCCCTTCTTATCCTCCTCTCCCTTAGCCTCAGAACAACAGTTGAATTACCTGCTAAATGTTTGACCAGTAGTTTCAGGATTTTAAATTCTAGGTCAAGATGTCGCACTTCACAATGCTTGCCCAAGGATTGTCAGTGAGGGGATAGGATGGAAAGACAAGGAGCTTTTTTTTTTTTATTTCGGTAACTAGTGAATTGAAAAAAACCCCAGGATTATATAATGTTTGGGGATATCACGTTTTGGGAGGAGGAATGGAGAAATATGTGTAAGCGACTAATTTAGTCAAATTGAAAAAAATAACTAAAAGCCCCAGCCAGATAAAACATGTGAAGCTTTTATTAGAAAAGAAATTATATTAATGTTTCAAGCTGGTAGTTTCAAAGTATGCCATCTAATTGCCTTATTTGAGCTCAATTTACAAAAATTAGTGAACTGAAGATGTAGGATTTTGTTTACGATGACTCTGTGCCATTTGGAGAGCGCAATTTAGGAACAGCCAAGGAAATAGGAATTATGAACAATAAGGTACTGATTGCAGTCAGTGGGGAAGGAATACTAAGGAGGTGCTCACTAATGAGGAAGGTATTAAAGGCAGGAAATTCTTGTATTTTTTTATGTCTGTACATAATCCAGAGTTCCTTGTCACCCCATCCCTACTATTACCTTGCAAATTAGGCATATTATTGAGTATACATAGTGACTTTTGCTGAGATCAACTTTCTGTTAAACCAAGTTAATATGTCTACAAAATCTTGGTTAAAAGCACTCATTGTTAAGACCATAAAATCAAGCGCACAAAGTTAGGACATGCCACAAGACAGGTTGTCTGCGCACAGTTAATGGCCTTTGCACACAATTAATATCCTTTGTGTGTGTGCCTTATTATGCAGTCCTTAATGGATCACATACAGAACAGCTAGTGCCTAGTTCAGTCCATAAGATGGGCATTGCGGCCTTAGTAAAAACCTCAATATTACATTTTTTCATTGTTGTTCAGTCTGTAGATATGTAGACTATTGAAATGCTTTTGAAATTAAAGAATTACCCATTTTCCCATGAGTTTTTCTATGCTGTTTCTACTCTAATAAAGACGTGAATAACTTGTCTATAGTTTTTTTCAAATAGCAGATTTATGTGGCCTTTTTCTGCATCTTGGGCTCCATTTTCCTGAAGAGAATTGATTTTTTTCTATTTTCTCTTTTTTACTTAAAAATATCTGCTAATTTGGATGGCAAATTGAAAGAGTTTCAAAACTACTTGGACTTACAAAGTTGCACTGATATTGCAGTTCTTTCTTCACTCTGTTGGAGTTGTGAGTGCATAATATATGTAGAAATCAAGACTGTGTTTTTAGTGGGAAAACTCCCCCAAGCTTTTAGAAGTAAAATTAAGGACTAAAAAAAATGAAGAAAAAATTTACTTAGTGCCCTGCCCCATATCATAAAGGATCTCTATGAAAGAAGCGAAACTAGTTGCTGTAACTTCTTTAATTCCCCAAGCAATACACAACTCTTTTCCAATACGTACTTTTTCCCCTCGGCAAAGTAAGCACATTCCTAGAAGTAACAGGTTTCTTTAATGGAGGAACTCCTTTTAAGAGGTCTAGTCTATGCACTAAATCCATGTTTGATCTGCAATCCTTTCTGTGTTTTAATGTACGTACCTAGTTATAGTTGTGCGTATGTGTGTCCATTCCTTTATCTTTGTCTCTGTGTGTGTGTTGCCATGTCATTGTCTTACTGTATCGTTTCCTTGGGTCAGGGGAAAAAAAGGAGAAGGCAGACCTCCCAAACGGCAGTTTTGAAACCATTATGGCTACATAGAGACTTCTGCTATTTGAGCTGGCTAAATGATAGCAGTATAGCACTAGGAGTCAGAGGACAGCATACTTTTCCTCCTTGTAGTCTTCATCCAATTTCAGTTGCCTTGGACTTCAGACTTTTTGTTCAAGTTGAGTTTTCAGCAGCTTCCACTCTTCCTTGTTCTGCCTGCATCCCATCTCTGTTACCTTTCTGTTCCCTTTTCCTCAGGTTCCTACTGCAGTCAGTCCCTTCACCAGTTCCTGTGTCTCAGCACATCAGTTCCCTCAGCTCTTCGTCCAATTTTAGTGCCCAGTTTTAGTTAATTGGCCCTTGAAGTGTAATCCCTGCCCCTCCTCAGCTTCCGTCTCAGTCCATGGTTTCTCCTCCTAGTCTCACCATACTTGCTCAGAGGGTGTGTAGTTCATCCCCTTTGTCTCTTTGACCCACATTTGTCCATTTGTCTGTGTACTGGATACTTTCATTCCCCAGACGATTAAGTGACAGTAGTATCAAGAGCCTTAGGGATGTCTGCTTTCCATTCCAGTGGCTTATTGTGTTTAGGCTTAGAGTATTTATTACAGACTTCCTGTCTCTAATCCGTGTCATACTGAAGCAATCTTTGCAGAAGGTACACATAGTCAGACCAGTGCTAGAAATTGGAGAGGATCAGTCATGATCAATGAGAGTAGATTTCTCTGTGATTTTTCACTGACAAACTTTTGGAAGTGTTTTACATTTAAAAAAAAATAAATAATAGTTTTTTCAAGCTTGGGCACATCTGGATAGATCTGCAGAGTAAGGGCAAAAGTTGCATCCCCCACACTGCAGTTCCTGCCAAATTGCAAGCCCTGTGAGTAAGGTTGTTTTTAAGATGAGCAAAATGTTTTTCTTACTGACTTTTCTATTCTCAAAAATGGCTGGAAAGTTTTGACTAAGTGTTCGAAAAGTATTTAAGAGAACTTAGTCATGTGTTATGTCAAGCTTTAGCCCAACTTTTTATCATTCAGAAAACTTGCATGAATAGAACAGAATTTGTGTGGAAGTCTTTGTAAGCATTACCCATTCATGTCTCTTCATTGATATTGCCACGCTGACAAAAACTTTGGTCTGGACTTGGCTATGTTGCCAGTAGAGAACTTTTGTCATGTGTTTTAGGCAGGCTTCAGAGCAAGACTGTCCTCTAAATCTAGACCTCTCTGTGGACATGTCTACCTGTGAGCTGTATTAAAATTCCAGTTATAGGCAATGGAGATCTGGCCGGTATTGTCAGTGGAACCTGAAAGTGGACACCTGCTGTTTGGTCAACTGAATTGTGGTGAAGTAAATTCTGTAAAATTACTTAAGACTCTACTGAGTGTAATGGGATCTTAAACACTTGGCTTATGTATCAACACTAAATTTAGAGCCTGAAGTTTAGATGTCCTGGTCTCAAGTCTTGCATCATTTTGAAGCACAGTGTGACTGTATTAGCAGTAAATTCTTCTTTCACCAAGTTTCTCTTAAATGGCTTTGCAAATGTCATTACACCAGTCTAGCTGTAGCATAGACGTAACCTACAGAATGCGTAAACCACTTCAGAATCCTTCTATGTGACTTAGGATGGTAGGAGCTGTGCTGGATTAGACAGAAAGTTGACTTCATCCCAGTATCTTCTGCAATGACCAGTAACAGATGCCTAGAGAAGATCATTAAACACCAAGCGTGTAGCCTTAAACACCAAGTGTGTAGCAATGTTTCCCCCAATTATTTTTTTTCAAGCCTCCAACAATTTGTGGCTCAGACTCTGCTCTGCCAACAAAAAGAAACGTCTACACATACTTCTTAAGACCTTCCGAGCATGAATCAAATGGAACTGGCACAATAGTCTGTTTTCTGAGCCTGCCAAAAAGCAGCCTTAAACCGAAGCTGATGATTTCTGTTCTTGCCTTGTTTGTCCTAAAGTTGCTGATGCTGAAGCCTAATGACGACAATTTAAATTACATTAAACGTTATTGACCTTCTTGTTGACATGCTAACTAAACAGGCTCGCGTGTGCCCTTCTGTCACGGTGGATATTAGATGAGAATTAAGGCAATAGTTGGTTGTTAGCTGTGGGGAAGCTTAGGCTCACTGAAAGCATTTACATTATGCTAAATCTTGTAGAAAGCGATGGGGTGAATAAAAAAAAATGCTTTTCCTTGTGGAAGTGTGAAAGAAGCAGCAAAGAAAGAGTCTGTGGAGGAAACCGTATGTATGCAGCTATTCCACTAGTTTATGTAATGTTGAGGAGAATGCAGCTTGAAGGCACATAGACCCTTCTGTGGAGGTTCTGGATACAGAGGATTTGGGAACATTTCAGATGGTACAGAGAAAGATTTGTGCACCGTAAGGTTTGCATGTTTTCCTCTATGTCAGGCATCAAATAAAAAATACTATCTCCGTTAGCAAACTTGCTTCTTTTGGTTCGCTTCTTTGGTTATTAACCTGTTGCAACTATTATGTAAACCACTCCTGCAGAACATGAATTGTGTCATCATTTGTATCTTCTTACCTTTGTTCCTTATTCCTGCATAGATAGCTGGGCAGATTCGGGACAGATGGAGTAGCTAGTCAAGGATTCTGCGTTAGAAGACAGTCTGTCTCAGGCATGTGTTGAGCTTGGCCAAATTGCATCTGTCCTGGTTGTCCATGTTTTTTCATACAGTTTTAGAAGCAAAACTCAATTGTTTGTTTCTACAATTATGATTTTGTTGTGTTTTTTTAAAAACTTACTCCAGAATACTCAGAGCATGAAGTAGACACTATAGCTACGTTGCAATACATGCTGTCTCTGTTAAGAACTTTCTAGTTTTAAATTACAGTTATAGGAGAAAAATCTGAATTTTAGTTTCTTCAATTTCGGTATGTGCTAAGGATTGAGGAAGAAAAATAACTGGTCGCTGATTGAATTGCTTGTTACAAATTTAAGTAATTTCCAAATTTGTGACATGATTAATAGAAAATTGTAAAAAAAATTAGACGGTTATTTCCAATACTCCTGGAAATGTGTGTTTAGTACCTTTTCTTATCAGTACTGCAATCAAAAGCCATTATTTTTTTTACGTTGCCATCTTACTGCATTGTGCTCTTAAATGCTTTATGGTACCTAAACCAGTGTATTTGACATTAGATGTGCTGATGGTGATTAGTGTCTATAAGCGATATAAAGCTTTTTCTAGCTCATGGAGTAATCAATGGAGATTATCAGAACTATGAGGGAACACATTTCATTAATCACTGTTTATACTAAAATTTCTTTGCGGTCTTGTTAATGACAGGATGTTAAGGTCCAGTTCTCCTTAGTTACACGTTTGTATGATAGCAGTTTTCAGAAGCTAAACAATCTGAAATTTGTTGTTAGAGGTAATACATTGAATTGTTTAACTAAGGACAGATGGCTTGTGTGCATTTTTGGGTACACTATCATAAAATTGCTTATAACATAGGCGGCGTCAGCTGACCTTTTTAAAGCTAAATACGTTCATAGTCAATGAAAACCTTTTGTCATGATGTCAAATGTAAAGGAAAAAGGTGAAAAGGACCAAGTGGGAGGTGGTGTGGACAGTTTTTAATGGATGAAATTCCAATAGTAAGAAGTAGCAGAAATACGGAAGGGATGAGAGCTTTCTCGCCATGGGCGAGTGTACTGGGAGCTTGCTGAAGAAAACCAATGAAGGACTTTTTGAGCAGGACCATAGTCTGCTGACTCTGCTTCAGTGACATTTATTTTATTGAATGTACTGTGAATAAGTAATGAGCTATTTCTCTAGCTTTCTTACACCTTGTGAAGGTGGGATTTTTTTCCCGTAGAACAGGACTGTAAAATTACTTGATCCATGAACAAACACAGTTTGGCTTGCTTTGATAGCTTACCATTTCCCTATACCTACCCTTTGAATGCCCGGATTCAGCTTCCACCCCCTTCACATAACGCCTTATTTTCTGCTCGTGCTAATGGAATTGAAGATTCCGCACTGTGACTGTCACGCAGTGTGGTAAAGACAGTTGCCTTTCACTGGCAACATGACTTGTTCCTTTGTTCCACTTCCTACTGGCCTGATACTGTATTTTAGCAATAGAGTGGTAAAGTAGTATTTGTTACTGACTTTATTTAGCAGAGCTTTTAATTTCTTTTTTTAAAATTAATATATTTGTGCTGTTGACATCCTTGCTTTCTTTGTGAAGGTCAGTTAAATGTTGTAGCCACATAGTTGTTCTTCTGGGGTCATAGCACACCGCCTGGTTTCAGAGAAGCGCTGGCTTCTGCTGCTGGAAAACTAACTCTTCTCATCAACAGCTGTTGCCAAAAAAAAAAAAATCCCTTTGGGCATTTGTTTCTTCAGACTGCTTTATCTCTCTTATAAATTCAGCAAATGTTGATATTCTGTGCTTTTTATTTGCTTCAGATGATATATACCACATTGTTTTTAAAGTGTGTGTTTTACTTGGCTGCCAAATGCTTTTCATTGCCAGTGCAGTTTAGCAGATGGGTTTGAAGGGTTCAATTAAATGTAATTTGGGCTTCCATTTTTCTTCCAGCATCTTTACATGGTTCCTTAAATCAACATCAACATTTTTCAAGGCTTTGCAGTAATCCTGTAGTTTGCTCATTTCTAATAATGTCATCATTGAGTTTCATAACATTTGGGAAGAGGTATATTCTGATTTTACATTGTTGATTGGTGGTTTTGAAGAACAGATGTGATGTTTAAAAATGCTATTTATAGTGCTATTTAATCCATTATTCCCAGCTTTTAGTAAATGCTGGATTCTTTGAATGCTTATAGTTCTTTCCTAATTTTCTTTCCCGATTAGATAGTTCTTAAGGGTTAATTACGGGATCCAACAAAGTCTCTGTTGTATACTTTCTTGGGGGACACGTTTTGGACCCTAGCTCCTCCCAAGTTCTTGTTCATACTGTTTCTTACCGCGTTAATATGTTTGAAAACTGTGTGTAAGAGTTGGGCCTTAGCTATAATCTGAGCCATCTCAATAGGCTGGAGGAGGGTCAAGTACAAAAGAGTGCAGTGGGTTGTATGCTGTTTAGTGTGCAGCTGCAGTTCATGAAGTTTGAGACTTTGGGCTGTACTTTCATAATTTCACATCTGAGTTCAGGATTTACCTTGTACAGCATCTTCAGTGACTGTTTACTGACTATATTGTTTCCTAAAACAAGTTTCTTGCGTGACTTTGGTTTTATTGGCAGTCCTTAAACTTAATTAATATCTACCCTCTTCACCTGCTTCAGGAACTCCGTGTAACTCTGCTTATCCTGTCCCTCCTCTGCATTTCGGCTAGAAAAGTAACAGAATACGTCCATTCCATGCTGTTAGTAGGTGCTACAGACATGGGTAGAGGTGAGATGTCCTGCAGATCTGAAGACTGCACTAAGTGTTGTAGCACAGAAACATGGCAGTAGCTATCCTTCATGACCTGCTTTCATTTCTGTGCTTAGGCATTTATCTTTTTAAACTGCAGTTGTGTTTCACTTAAACTAACATTTTTTTCTTTTCCCTGTCATGCGTTGCAGTACAGGCAGATATTTTGTGGAAGATGTTAATTTCATCCTGGTTTTAAGAATGTCAGTGTAGCTGTTAACAGGGGCAGCTTTATATTTGTATTTTTGTATGGGCTGTTTTTGATATCTCTACACTTGCAGTAGCACTGTTTCATGCCTAATTTATTGCCAGGCTTTGAAACACAGCAGAGTTATGGTAATAAATACTGTCTGTATCCTAAGAATTAAGCAAATGCAGTATGTAACTTTTCTCTGACTTGATATATGTTCATATTTGGATGTTACTTGGCACTTGAGCTAGTAATCAAACATGCTAGTGGAAGTATTACATTTTTATTGTGAAAACCAAGAGTCACTGAGCTCAGTTGTTGCTGTACGTTATGTATGCCTTCCTGTGAGCCACTGACCTGGTTTTTTTTAAAGTGTACTCCATATCTTACAGGGCTGTGCTCTAGCCTTTAAAAAGTATTGTTGCCTTGGTGAAAAAGTACAAAAGCATGTTACAGTGCTTCAGGGACTGTAATGAATCCAAGAAAGAAAAAAGACTGATTAACTGAATCAGAAAGGTGTGGGTGATATTTTACAAGCAGGCTGATGGAATCTGTTCCCTCTTGACTAGAGAACTGGAGGGTTAATGGGTAGTTCTTTCTGAGAAATGGTGTCTTTACAAATGTGACTATGGTCTCTAATAATCATTACGCTTATTTATGACTTCTCGAAGTTTGATGGTGATACTTGTGTAGCCTTGAAAGAAGAGATGAGAAGAAAGCACTAGGTTATGTAATGCATTGTCATCCCAGAGAGAATTGGATAATGTCAACCAGATTTTCCATAGAACATGATATTTCATTTCCACTTGCATTTCTGATCACAGTGTTTACAGTTTTACATTACAACTCATAGAGCTGTATGGTTTTTAGTGATAACCTATTGACAGTGTAGTGTGATCTGCCTTTATTACTCAGAATTAAGTCTGCAAGCCTCTTTACTGAAGGCATAGCTCACGTTAGATAACATATAGAAGAAAAATGCTTTTCTGCAACAAAAATAATCTTGGTCATCAGAGTGCATTTCAAGTGGGTTTTTTTGAACTTTTTAAGTTGGAAAGATCTGGGAGTGCCACTGAAAGACACAGCCCCAGCCACTAGTTTTGTTCTTCTCTGTATCCAATCCCTTCTATTGGCCAAGGCGTGTGTGTGTTAAATGAGGCTGGGGAACAGATCTGGCTAGAAAATGACAAGAAAAAATAGTTTTTTGAACGATTTGTTATGTTTGTTTTTCAGCGATGTGCATATTGTAAGCACCTTGGAGCCACTATCAAATGCTGTGAAGAGAAATGTACCCAGATGTACCATTACCCCTGTGCTGCTGGAGCAGGCACATTTCAGGATTTCAGTAACTTGTCCCTCCTTTGTCCAGACCACATTGATCAGGCTCCTGAAAGATGTAAGTACATAGTTTTCAAATGACACCGTTAGTACTGGGTTTTATGAAAACTGCCCTGTGGTAGGATCAGCTTAGGAGTGCATTTGTTTAGACCTATTTTCCCAGTTCACGTACCCAAGAATTCACATGTGTACAGGTCTGAGAAAGATGCAAATTCATACTCTTCTGTTTTTAAAGACTGACAGTGGTGCACAGCAAAGTTTGTGATGTTCTGGTTCTTTAATGGCAGAGCATGTGAAGGGTTTACTCCTAAGGCTTGTCTTCCATCAGGTTTTGTTTCAAATCAATAGACTTGCTTACTTGCCCTAACTCAAGTTAGAACCACCATATTGCAAACACTTCAGCTAAATAATAGGTTTAGATCTGTTAGGAGCTTTATTTTGTACTTGTTCTAAAGAAGAGGTGGTCCTAAAGCTCTCAGTTTTATCTTGAGGAGAGTAAAACTGTTTCATTTGGTAAGATTTTTATTAGGAATGTACATTAATGAAAAAAGTACATGAATGTACATGAAAGTACATTAATGAATGTACTTTTGTTACTAGAAGATTAGTTGAACATATCAGAAAACCAAATGAAAGGAGTGGCTATTAAGTATATTAATTAAATTTGAATTTCATGAGAATGATTAAGTTTTGTATGCATAAAGAACTCCTAAAGAATTTCTTGGCTTCATTGGGTTCACTGAATTGTTCATAATGTGGAATGAAATAATAATTGAAATAATGATTTCTTTGTAGCAAAGGAAGAAGCAAATTGTGCAGTGTGCGACAGCCCTGGAGACCTCTTAGATCAACTTTTCTGTACTACCTGTGGCCAGCATTACCATGGGATGTGCCTGGACATACAAGTTACACCTTTAAAAAGAGCAGGTTGGCAGTGTCCTGATTGCAAAGTGTGCCAGAACTGCAAGTAAGTGAGACGTAAAGGACATGGAGGAGGACAGTGTGAGATTTCTGTGCTTATTTATTTTAAAATGTTATTTTATTATGTTTTATTTATGTTCTTTTTCCCAAAAAAAGGATAGATTATTTGCCCAGGTTTATCTCTTATGATATTATATCAAGTAGCTGAACAAACACTTGTGTTGAGAACTTACTTCTAAAAGACCTGAACTGGAACTCCTGCACATTACACCCCCAGAGTTTCCGTTATCTTGGCAGGTTCTGGAGAGCAGCAAAACCTTCTGACTTTTTCCTCCTTTTATCCAGGAGAATTTTTCTCTAATTTACCAAATAAAGAAATCAGTTCAATGTAGTGTGTTTACAGTCTGGGAACCTGTGCTCTTAGCTGACGTTTCAGCTGTGCACGTACCACCTACTGGGTAGGTCCCCTGCATTAGGCCCTCTCTTCTATTTCATAATATCTTTCAGAGGCAGTTAATGAATCATTCTGAAAACAAAAAATGTGGCTTAGTTGAGCCAAGAAAAAGAAGTGACATGAGTGACCATGATTGAATTGTTACACCAGACAAATACTGAGACAACAAAATATAATTGTTGCGGTATTACAAGGGTTCACTTAGAAAACTCGGACCGCTTGTCCACTTGTTCTCATGTAACCTAACCTGATGGGCACTGCAGGGTTCTTTTGATTGCTTGTTTTGTTTTAAAGGGCTTACTAAAAAAGAAAGAGTTTTCTTCAGCTTTAGTCAGATCTGCTGGGACAGTATGAAGGAAAAAAGCCCATTCACTACTGCCTCATGTACCTGATCAGTCAGTGCTCTGCTGTTTTCAAGGCAGAGCACTTGGTATCTGCTAGCATTCAGATTCACCCACTTCAAAGAAGATTGTTCTCTGATGACACACAGCTGATCACAAATTTCAGCAATGAAGTTAAGATAGTGAAGCGCATTTTAAAAAGTATCCCTAAAATTGTTGTACTAACAGTATCTGCTAACAAATCCTCTCTCTAGTGGAAAAGTAGAAGAAAATGTGATATTTTCACACCAGTTGCTTTATGCAGTATGGCAGTTTTATGCCGGTGTTGAGGAATAGCATTTAAAGCATTGCTCCATGCAAAGAGAGAGGATTTTATTTTCTTTTTTAATATCAGCTCTCCCAAGTAATAAAGAAGTATCTAGGATGTGTAATGCTGTATATTGTGAAGCTCTATCTAGGCAAATCTTGTTGCATACTTATTTATTAAATTAATGTGTTTAAACCAAGAACACAGTGCCTTTTAGATATTACCAAACTGTTTGTCTTATTCTCTGCAAATTTATTTTATCACTGAAATTTGTGGTGGAGCTCTGTAATACATGATTGTAGGAAAATTGAAATCTCTTCATTTAATGTTTGTTTTGCTCTTGCAGTCATGTTGGTTGACATTATAGGAGCTCTGGTAGTCAGAGGTGATGGCTCATTTTCGTCTTCGGAAAGGAAAAAATACTGTCAGACTGTAGGAACAAGTACAATTGCATGTTCGTTTCAGAAAGGAATAAAGCACGTATTTCAGATTTTGAACTGATTTCAGTACAGAAAAGCCATTAAATCTGCCTACAAATGTGTAAATGAATGTGAGCTGGTTTCTAGAAGCGGGAATGGTTGCACAGACTCAGCACGTGTTGAAGTGAGCATAGCGGTGTTGATACCTACATATGCATTTCAGGGCGTTATCTTTGGAGCTGTTTATCAGTGGCATTCATGTATTTTCGTGTGCTCAGTTATGTGTCTTCCTCTTTAGACTTTTCATTAAATAGATTTTTTTGTTACAACTTGTTTAAATAATTTTTTTTAACCACTTGTTACTTTTGTTAGACATTCTGGGGAAGACAACAAGATGCTGGTGTGTGATACATGTGACAAAGGCTACCACACTTTCTGTCTCCAACCAGTTATGGATGCTGTACCAACAAATGGTTGGAAATGTAAAGTAAGTTGAAAGGTTTCAGAATAATTCCTTGTCGTTATAGGGACCCGAATTTTGTCATTCATGTTATGTGGTTCCAGGTGTGTTGCGGACTGCTGTTGCAGTGTAACGTAACTTGTAGTTTCTGGAGCCACACTTGCATGTGGGGGCACTGTGAGGGTACCTGCCAGTGTGGCAGAAGCGGCCTACGTAGGACGGTAAATCAGCCCCCAAAGGGGGAAAGAGGTGTAGGATCCAGGTGGAGTGGATAGCCATCACTTAATGGCAGCTGCTCTTGTGATCTAGTGTAAACTGGAATGTAAAATAAAACCTATGCAGTAGTATATGTAATCTATACTTGTAGGCTCTTTATGTTCAGCTAATTCTGGCTTACCAGAACGGCAGTTCTGCAGCTCAAGGGTTCCTTTGCCTTTCAGAAGGGCAGGATAAATTTGTTGCTTTATCACTAACTGTGTGGGTAAGCATAAGTAATAATAAAAATATGATTTCAAGATAACAAGGGAAGTCCCTGTACATAAGACATATGTAATTTCATAGTCAGTTTGTAGCAGTCATAAGGTGACTGAGAGATCAGTTTGGTCTCAGAAGAAGTACGCCTTTAAAGTCAGGGAGTAGTGCAAGGAAGCTCTACTTGCTGTTGCACAGGCTCTTCATGCTCTATTATCAGATCTTGGATAATTTATTAGCATTACGGAGGACAGAAACTGTTTAATTTAGTTTAAAACAGGAAAATGTCAGTTAATGGCAGTTCTATCACATTGTGCAATATCATAATTAACAACTAAATTCTTGTGATCTCTAGAACTGTAGAGTATGTGCTGAGTGTGGCACACGGACAAGTTGTCAGTGGCACCATAATTGTTTGGTATGTGACAGTTGTTACCAACAGCAAGACAACTTATCTTGTCCTTTCTGTGAAAAACTGTGCCTCCAAGACTTCCAGAAAGATATGTTGCATTGTCACATGTGCAAAAGGTAAGAATCCTAATTTCTGTTAAATTGTACTGAAATGCCTAAAGGTTATGGGGAGCTGCGTGACGTTGCGTTTCTGGGAAGGGTGTAGTCTGTGTTTGATGTACAATGCTGTAGTATCTTGTTGTGCAACTTCTTGATCCTTCATCCCTAAATACCACGAACAATAGCAGGTATTCTTATTTTAATCTTAGCAAATAAGTAGTAATTGGCAGTTACCTGAGGTGTACAGAGACATATGTGCCACTACTGCTGCTTCTTAATGGCATCTATTTTGTGAGTAAGAAGACTAGAATAGTCATTGTTCTAAACTTTAAAGACTGTTGTATAAACAGAGTTGTTTGCAGTGGTCTGTTTTTGTTAGATTTAAAAGTAGGAGTTCTCTGTTCCATTTTGTCTTTTGCTATGCCAGTAATTAGAAAGAAAAAAATAAAAGCACTGTTGGGAATCTTTTAAGACTGTAGGCTGTGTTTCATATTCAATGCTATTGTATCTTGCTGTGCAGTGTCTGGATATTGCTGTACATGTTGTGGCGTCCAGTTGGCTGTAGTGACAGTTTAGGTCTTCATGTTTAAATTTGTTCACTACTTGCCATGCTGACATATCATGCTTATTTCTCTAAAATTCTCTGTAATAAAGCATTGGTTGCAATTTTTTATTTCCCCATAGGAATGGAAAATAGTGCTATTTTTTAATTGATTTTTATGAGGATACTTTATATTTTTATTATTAAACTCATAGTCACACTGAATTAATCTCCCCAGGTGGATTCACATAGAATGTGACAGATGTCCAGGTAGTGAATTGGAGTCTCAGTTGAAAGACTACGTCTGCACTCTTTGTAAACAAGGAGAAGGGGATCAGACTCAGTCATGTGATGTAATGGACACTTCTGAACTCATTCCTGAACCTGACAGTATAACAGGTAATCAAACGTAATCTATAGTTTTCTAAAATGCTTACTTAAAATCCAAATATCTGCAGGTGTCTCACGAAGTCTTTTGTGAACCAGCCACTTGTATTCTACTCTGTGGAGTTCATATCTTCCTTTATTTAGCAGCAGCTCCTCAAGCAGTCCATGGGTGAGCTGTTTTCTCAGTATGGTTTCTGGCTTTCTGCCTTCAGGATCCTATATTAGAGACATGGGCCAGTAAGCACCTTAATGGTGTCTCGCAACCTTCGAGCTCCAGCTTCCCAGCCTGTAGCTGGAAACTTCCCTAATTTTTTTTGATGTGATACAGTTCAGAAATGTATTCATTTGTGCCTAACTACCAGGCAGCAGCCAGCTTCTTGTAGATGCTCCTGGAGACACCCAGCTTTCTTGTTTCTGTTTGCTACTTGTCAGTCTCATAGTGCTCGTTCTCCTCACTGTGTTCAGGTAGGACCCAGCCATGGAAGCTGGACTGTGTTCAAGGGGCAGATATATTTAACTAAACAGCTTTTCATCAGATGTGCTTTTTCAAAACAATACATGATTAAGTCATCTTGTTTCTGAGAGATTCTTGTCTAAATCAAGCAAAAGGTGGAAAGGGAAGTTGCAGAAAAGTGTGAAGTATTTTCTAAAAAATGACTCAGTAAGGAGCACAGAGAGAACTTCAGTTTGTTAATCTGAGTCTGGTGGGTCATCCACAAGACCTGTGTCATGAATTCACAACAGAATGCCTTTGTGTATTTCACACCACGTGCTCTGTTGCACAAGCACCTGCTCTTATGCAGGCTGAATTTTCTAAGAGGTTAATTTCCTACAGTTGTGGTTAAATCTGGGAGCACAGTAAAATCTAACAGATAAACTGCACTACCACCTCCATGCACATTTTTGATGCCTAAACAGCAATGATTGTGTATTGATCTTTTGGTAAAAGAAGCTGATAGCTCAGCTGTGTAAGTACCTGTGTTTTCGAAAGCCAGATAATTTTTGACTGCAAAGGGGAAGTGTTAGACTACAGCAAAACTATAATTTTTGTGTGTTCAAACCGATGTTTTGCATAAACAAGTGATTCTCTTTGATGTTAGCCTGTACATGTAAGTGCATGCTTTTTGTGAGCAGAAGAGAAATGAAAAATACGATGCTGGAGGAAGGGCAGTGACAGTAGGTAAATGTGTGTAAGTGAGCAGAACTCTGTCGGTGAACATGCGCACTGAGTTGGGAAGAAGTGGTGACTTCAACCTTCGAAGATCACTTCCATTCTGAAAGGGTGAACTCTCGGGCTCCAGACTCTTCAGAACTTCTAGGAAGATGTCTGAGTAGTATCCAAAACTTACACTGGAAGAACTCCTAATCTTCTACTGAAAACCCTTTAAAATAAGTAACAGAATTATTTGAAAGGAAAAAGTTTTAAGTAATACTTCTGTTCGGATTTCTAGTTAGTAGAAGCACTGACAAGCATACTCTTCTCCCTAAGGAAGAACAGGACTGTCATCTCAACTACTAGGAGTAATCTGAAGCTATTACACCAGTATAGTCATGCAGTGTTTTATACCCAGGAGAGCACTTTTGTACATTAAAATCAGATTTGTAGCCAATCTAAATGATCATTTCCTCAAAGTTAAAATATCACTTTAATGTTGGCAAAGTCTGAGAGCAGTTTTTAGGTGCTAAAAGTAGCATCACGTAATAGTTCCTGGATTTTGAACTTTAAAGAGACTTAACCTGAACAGAAAGCTGTATTCGTTTGACTTCTTTTCTGCTAACATCCATGGAGGTTAAGTTCCTTTTCAGTTAACACTTAACTATTGTCATGGTTTAAACCCAGCTGGTAACTGAGCCTCACCCCTCCAGCCTGAGGGGACGGAGAGGAGAATGGAAAACAACCTGTTGGGTTGAGATAAAGACAATTTAATAGGATAACACAGGAAGAGAATAATGATAACGATGATGATGTATAAAACAAGTGATACACAAATGCAGTTGGTCACCACCTGCAGAAAAAAAACAACTCCATGCCCAGTCTGTTTCCGAGCAGCAGTCCCCCCTCCCGGCTGGCTCCCCCAGCGCTATCCGGAGCGTGACGCTCTACGGCAGGGAACATCCCTCTGGCCAGCCTGGGTCAGTGTCCTGGCTGGGCTCTCCCAGCTCCTTGTGCACCTGGCAGGGCCTGGGGAGCTGAAAAGTCCTTGACTTAGTGCAGACACTACATCTGCCTGGCCACAACTAAACACATCAGGGTGTTATCAGCAGCATTCTCACACCAAATCCAAAACACAGCACTGTACCAGCTACTAGAAAGAAAATTATCTCAGCCGAAACCAGGACAACTATACATTTTGGTTTTCCTGCTCCTACTTTGCCTAGTGCATTTTAATGAATTTCCTTAACTGAAAAAGCTTTTGCAAGAGGGAAAAAAAATAAATATTTCCCCGTTTTGTGCTTTATAATGATACTGTCAGCCAAAGAAGCTCTCCATGCAAATTCCTTCATTTAATATGAAGAACTCACAGGTTAAGGTAATCTAGTTCTAAAGTGGCAGAATTTCGTTTTCGTGGTGGTGTACAGGTAGGTTGAAAACTGTGCCAAGGGCTGATAGTAGATGCAACCACCTGTCTATGCCACGAGCCATAGACTTTTGTATTGCTCAGGTAATGCAAAAGTCTGTGACTACGTGTAAATTAAATTTTCAGAATTAGACGTGTATAATTGCTTTACCAACACTTCTCACTGTCTGAAAGGTTTAAAACAGTGTCAGTGTTAGTGAGAAAAAGGCTGTTAATCTTTAAGGACTACCGTATAGTCTCCCTAACCTTCTCATTGACCTGGTTTGTCCTCACTCTTATCATTTAATGAAATATCATTCTCTTTAGTCAAAAGGTCTAACAGTGGCAGCCATTACTGATGCCAAAGTCATAGAATAAACATCATATCAATTTTGATATTTTCTTTGCCTCTCCTTAAGCTTGTACAAATGAAATGGAAATGGAAAGTGGTGGAGAGGATGTGACATTTCAGAAACAACCCAGTACTGGTGATGGCCCTGGTCAAGAACCAGCTGTTGGAAGTGGCACAGACGGTAAGAAAGAGTTTTGTGGTCTGAGAAAATACTGGTACAGAACCCTTCAGAACCCTCTTCCATTCAGTACTTCAGAATTGAAGTAGTACCTGGAAGGTAGTAGAAGACAAATGACATCAGTTCTGTTATCTGGACTATCAAGCAAGAGTATCAACTTTTTTGCTGAAGAAATATTTTATTGAAAAGAAAGGTAGTCTTCAGAATTTTTGTGTAGGAAATTTTTTTTTTAACCTGTTTGAGACTGGCTTTCTCCAAAAGCTGGAAATGCAGTTAAATGCTTTTGTACACTGGAGGTTTATAGTAAAAACTGCTATTTGTTGCTATTCAAGTACAGTTGTTCACACCTTCTCTTCAGTTTGTAGCTGCAAATAACTGGATTGGATTAACTTGCCCTGATGTATTTTGGGGTACGCTATAGAACTTTGTTCTGCTTTATGTGCTTCGTGGTTGCAACTCCACAAGTATCTTAGATTAAGGATTTCTTTTCTTTTCTCCCTTTGTAAGTAAAAAATTATTTGTTTAATAAGCAAATGTACTCATCCAGACACAGAGTGCTGCAGTAGCTGATCATCTGTGTTCTGGGAAGAAATATATCAATATATCTAAATATATTGATAAATATATCGATCACACATGAAGTGCCAGCTTAGGAGAAGAATACAGATAGAGTGGTTTCTGGGTCAAGTCCTCAGAATGTTTTAGTGACAGATGTCAATGGCAAAGAACTTTCCAGTATGTCCCATCCACTCCCAGCCAGTGTTGGAGGATGGTTGCTGTAAGGGTGAAAAAAGAAACCTGCATTTAAAGACAAAGCAAATAAAAATACCTTGCAGGTTAGCTGCGATCACTCTGTTATGCATCTCAGCCTGTGGTAGAAGGGCCATGATTTAAAACTCTCGTTGAATTCACATTTGTAATACAACGGTAGGCTTTGAGGTCTAGTGACTGAGGAGGTTGTAGCAGTGTGAATTTAGGAAGAGTGGAAGTGTAATACAAAGTAAGTGGCCTGTAAGAGAATCGAGGTCTGTCAAAAGAAGGTATGAGAAGCCAAATTCAGAGCAAAACAAAGTGGTTGTCCATGGAATGGATACAAGACTCTGGAACTTGTTGTGGATGAAAGGTGCTTGATTTGGTTCAAGGGAAGGCTAGAGAAATATTTTTGAAAGAAATCCGTGAGACATCAGTAAATTAAAAACCAGCATCAGCTGTTTTCATTTCAGGTGATTTCCTAAAGACTGAAAGAGCACTAGAAGGGAAATGTGTTTTATTTCTACTTGTCCTGTTCTTCTTAGCTGTCTGCTTTTTGGAAGTGTTGGGACAGTTGCTTAAAAGACATTAATTTATGCTAGCATACATCTTCAATATGCAGAAATGAAAAAAGAGAAGCTACTTTTAGCTGCCTACCTGGGAATGTGGTTTTAAATGCCTTAAAAATAAATCTTGGGTCTACTTTCTTGTGATTTACTCTGCTGTGTTTCCAGGGAAGAAAAATAATGAACTAAAAAAATAGACTACTATAAACATAGGTACAAAGAAATATATTTATGTATTATATTTTAAGCTGCATATTAAATTTGCTTAAGTATAGTGTTGCGTACTTGGTGTACTTGATATGTACCAAGTATACTTGACTGGCACACCTGTGTGAGTTGTTCTTTTTCACACTGAGACTTTAATATGGTTGTACTTAGTTACAGGCATATCACCGGAAGAAAAGCTGACAGAACTGGAAACAGAAGTCTCTGTTGAAATTAATTCAGCTGAAGTGGAAATGTCTCCAAAAAAGACACCAACATCTGGTGACAGTCAGACTGAGCAAATGATGGAAGCGGTGGAAGGTGTTCAAGCTGTAATACAGCAGGAGTTAGACAAACAAGTGGAAGAGACAGAGCTACCGCAAGGTAGTGCGGAGGTGTCGGAAGCATCCACAGTAGACTCTCGGTCTCTGCCTTCAGTACCTGAGACCGTAACTGTGACGCCAGAAATACAGGAGACTGAAAGTAAAGGAGATGTTTGTATCCCTGCAGAACAGCAACTGGAAATAACAAAAGTGCAAAAAGATGTAGAAAAAGGAGAAACTCATGAAAAGTCAGAAACACCAGCTCTTCTAGAAGTAGAAACTACTTCTGCCAGTGAAGGTGTTGCAAGTAGTTCACCAGTTGGAGACAAACCCATAAAATCACCAGCTGAGACTTACCCCTCACTTCCCCCATCAGTTAGTGTAAACAAGACAAATGTGTCTTCCTCGCCAGATGTTTCGTTAGACTTGCATTCTGCACGAGAAGTACCACACAGTCAGCCCCCAGCATTGCCTTCCACTGCTGGAAGCGCCCTCCCGACGACTTACGTATCAGTCACTCCAAAAATTGGCATGGGAAAACCAGCCATCACCAAACGCAAGTTTTCTCCTGGCAGACCCAGATCAAGACAGGTAAGCGTGTAGAATATTTCATTATGTATTTATGAAGCACATAGTTGAAATTCCTGTATAATGCATTAAATTCACCTGTTTTTTAGAATGTAGTATGCATTTATTTCCCTAAGTGAATGTGTGATTTATTTCTTCCAGAAAGTAATTTCATATTAAATAATTGAAAGATCAACCATCATAAGGGTTCTTCCAGCTCATACTTACAACAAAATAAAAGAAAATATATTATATTTTTAATACATGTGCTACAAATGCAGATACACATAATGCTGTGCCTTTTAACTTACATATATGAAAAAGGTTAAGAGGTATTTATTTTGGCTAGTACTTTCAAAGTGTGTTAATGTCTCTGAAACTGGCTTTGTAGAAAAACCAGCAACAACTCCTCTTTCTGTCACGCTGCCAGATAGTATCTTCATCAGGTTTTTAATGGTGTGGCAAGTAATTTGATGGGTTTGTTACGTTAGCAAATACCGTGTAAGAATGGTCTGGTACAAATGGTTGTGGTTCAGCTAGGATTAAATTTCATAAATGAAAAGAATCCTTCAGTCTGTCACCTTCTGCAACATCTTGCTCTCTATTCGAGTCACGTCGTTGTGGGGATAATGGTACATCAATCTGTAGGATTTGTGTTCGCAAGATTCTGCACAGAAAGTATGTCAGTGTGACAAATTAGTGTTTCGTTTATGTTCTCGTCACAATTTCTTTGGGACTTCTAGGTTGGTGTTTTCGTGCTTTTCTGAACCTAGTGTTAAAAAAGCTTTTTTTATTTATATATTGCACAATGCTTTCCATTTTTACTTGTTACCTAAGGATTCAAAGTTCTTGGTTCTTAAGAAAAGGTATGAGACAGTGTTTTGAAAGGGTTAAAACTGTATAACAAAGGCAACAAACATAATATAAGAAATTAAATTTAGAAGGTTTTAGAGTATCTCTGGGGGTTTTTTTACCCTTGTATGCAAGCATGTAGAAAACTATTTTTTCTTAATCCTCTGTACTGTCCTAAAAATTAAATTTCTCAGCTTGTCATGCAAATTGAAGAGGGGTTGGGGTTCTTAGGCAGTCTAAAATGAATTCAGGTTTTCTGTTGGGGAAGTTTATTTGTTGCCTTTTGTGCCCCAGTAAGAGTTGTAGTTATTTTTTCTGTGCAATTTGTTCCCTGCTCTGCATGGCAACCACCATCATGATACTGGCAAAGAAATTAGTTAACTACCAGAGGACTTGGTGAGGAAAACGTGAAGCCTGTAAAACCCCAACTGTAAATGCCTGTAGCAGAATAGATACACATCTTAACAAAAAAAAAAATCAGCTGTAAAAGTAGCAGTTTGTACATTCTGTGTAGAGTATAGACATTTACCTCCTCATATGTGGTGTGAGTAATGCAAATAAAGCTGAGCTGAATTATGGTTTAGAAGTTGGGTATAACACAAAATCCTAGCTGTGATGTTGAATCAATATAATCTGTTCAACAGTTTGCAAATTATATTTTAAAGAAAAAGGTGCTTAGCAGTACTTGTTGTAGAGCTGGACAAGTTACTTGTAAAATTCATGATCTGTCTTGTAAAAGTAGTCTGTGAAGGTTTCCTTTGATTTGGATTATCTTTGTCTTGCGCTTTAAACACCTACTAAGATGGAACTTCTGTGAAGTGAATAGCAATTTCCCGGTAAGAAAAGCACAAGTGTACTTTGGTTTAAGTCCCAGTACACTTTCTTACTTTCCATCGATTATCTGGTTTTAGCCCAGATCAGGACCTCATGGAAATCAGTGAAAAAATTTTCAGTAAGGACTGAAAAAAACCCAAAGACACTGTGGATACTTGAGTAGTGAAAAACAGATCCTGTTTTCGTCACCTTCTACCGGTAATCTAAATTCAGCTTAACTGGTTGGTAGGGACTTGGGATGTGTTTCAGACTCTTCATTAGCCAGTTTTTACGTTTGTTCATCTGAGCTTGGCTGAGTTCAAGCAGTGTCTGGCCAACGCTCTCAGTCATCTGCTGTGATGGGGCTGGGCCTGTGTGGAGCCAGGAGTTGGACCCATGACCCTTATGGGTCCTTTCCAACTCAGGATATTCTGTGATTCTATGATTTTCCATGTTGGATGAGAATGATACAAGTCCCGTAGCTATAGATAATGTGTATTTTGAAAAAAGATCGAAGGCTTGTATATAATAGTTGTTTTCTAAACCCAACTCTATTATTAGGACCTAACTGCTGTTTTCACTGAGTTTAGGAATTCTGTGTTGATTTTGCCGCAGTTGGATTTTTCTAGGTCACTGTGCGGTAAGGTGTGTGTATCATATTTGAAGAAATATGTATATGCCTTAAACAGTGACAAAATTATCTCCAGTGCTGTAAGTTTCCCGTGTTAACTTCCTGCTTTGGGCCTATGCTGAGGGACTGAAACCCGTCGAATGTCAGTCTGTAGGCTATAAATAAATAGATTTAGAAATGTCCAGTTAGAGGTAGGTGCTCTCCTTTTGAGCAAGATGTAATCAGACAAATCCACAATGGGTAAGACAGGTGCTTAAATGTTTTAGCCTTTGGATTGCCCACAGAAATTGGTTTAGGTTTGGGGTTGTTTTGTTGCATTTTTTTAAAATTATTATTTTTGCTGTAAACATTCAGGGTTTTTTAAAAGAATTTGGTACTTTTCCAAATTGAGAGTTGTAGATAGGAGCAGAAATCTCTAAATATATTTGATTATCAAAGAACACCTTGTGTTTTTATCTAATTGTGCTCACTTTATGGCATCTTAAAAAGTGCACTTGTGATTTTTTTTTTATATTTCAAGTTATAGGTATAGCAGTTCAGAATAAACCAGGTCATCAGTGGTTCTTCTCTGGATGGCACTAAAGAGGAATTTTGCCTTCTCAAGTGCAGGTTAATTTTATAGGTCTGAGGTCTGCCTCTCTATGTTTAAGAAGTAACACGTAATGCTGCCGTCTCACTTCGTGCCAGGACCTAGGTTATGCCATGCAGCTGGATGAGATAGTAGCAACATGTCTCAGAGGGCAGTGAAATGAGAGAGAAAAGTTAGGCAAACAGGATTGGGGTATTTTTATAGATAAAGAGGTTGTGGCTCCAACAGTTGTTGAAGCTGCCACTGGCTCCGTGGTTGCTTGCTTTTGTTGCACAAAGGAACTGTCACTGCAGAATTAGTTGCTTGTCCAGGACTACACAGGTTTAAAATAGACACTTCATAAAGAATCTGATTACCCCATGGACCCTGAAGACAAGCCAACACGAGCCAATTTCCACAGATGGCAATATTCTCCTCTTTCTCCTAGAAGATTAAAATCTTTTAATAAGTTGCTTATATTGTTGGAGTATCCTGTTCCTGTCAAAAAGAAAATATACCAACCCATTGCAGTGGGTTTTTGGAGCTTCGTAGGAAGAAGAATAGGCAAAAAAATTCTCTGGATCCTGAATATATTGCTCCTCAATTTTATAAGACACATGCTTCGCTCGAGTCAGGGGAATCCACGTAAAGAAGTTTCTGATGTGAATTTGCTTTCATTAAATTTAATGTATTGTGCTGGGCAGCAGGATAAATGGTTATCCCTTCCTTCAAAATCTATTGATACAGTTGCTAATAAAATAGTTTTGAATAATTATTTAGTTTCTCTATTGAATACAAAGTTATTCATAATCAGAAGTGATTTCCTGTGTTGGATCTTAGTAGTTTGCATTTGTAATAGGTTTTAGTGATGCATCTGGAACAATGCTACATCACTCCTATTTTGGAGGGGCTGAAACCCATCTCACAAACCGTGAAGACAATATTCTGCTCAAAAAGGCTTCGTAAGTCCCTTCCAGGGCCGCACTATCAGTGTTGTCATCACCACCCTTCTCCCCCCCAGCATTTGTGCAGGCATCACTGCTTTGGTTAGAAGCAACAGGAGAAAACCCATCTCCTGAACAAAAGGGGAGCTGTGTATCAATCAATAGGTAGGTACAGTTACGCTAAGACTTGCTTTTGCTGGCAGAAACTTATTACACTTCGGAGAATGTTCTTTTTTTTTCTGTGTCAGCATAAGAACTCCTATCAGGAAGGTGCGCTTCCGCTGACAGTGTTTGTTAGGATGGCATATTGTCCATACCTACAGCTACAGGTAAGCTTCAAACCTGCATCCAGCCCAGTGACAGGGTCCTCCATCTGCCAGGCTTAGCATCTTAGGGCTTTGGTCCGTGGGTCTCTTCTGTTTCTGTTACCCTCCTCTGTAATGGAGCCATATTGATTTTACATAGATTCAAAATGTAGCTGTTCATAGATCAGAGATACTCACTAGTAGCTGCCAGTGTGGTAAAGTTCTTACTGTGCTGTCCAGAGTTGTGTCTGTACAGTGTCTTCTCCATGGAATATGCAGATTATCCACCCTTGTCTACAAACTGCAATTTTATGCCACGGGCAGGACCTCTCCGATCTTTTTCAGATTTGTTTTCTGAAGTAGTAGTCTTAGTGTAAGTTTATTAATGACTAATTTGACATACATCTTGTCTGAAATAAATGTTCATAAGGAAAATGAGTATTTTTTCTGTGGACGTATACTTTAAATGTACTGGCTATATCCTTTGTATCTGAATTGAACAAATTTGAAGTAGTTATTTTTGCAACAGCACTGGAAATCATGATATGAAGGCGATAAATGGAGGGCTTTACAACATATGCAGCATTATAAGACTGGTAGGTAAAGAGTTCAGAATGGTCTGTAGAATAATATTGAATAGAAAATAACAATCTTCTACTGTTTTTGTTTTACCATAAGTAGTATTTTAGAATGCGTTCCATGGAAAATACTGTGATTAGGGGTATTTTATTTTCATCATGAAGATATTGGGGATCACTGTTACACAGCTCACTAGGTATTTCTAGGTGGTTTAAGAGATTTTCTAAAATGACACTGAAAAATGCAAAGCACTGTGATGGGTTCAGATCAGATGTATAGTGTTTCTGGGATATTACAGCTTTTTTGCTATCTTCAGTTACGTGGTACCACTAACTATGCTGTTGCAGTGGTAGACATTGAGAAAAAAAAATAGAGCAAAAAAGGTCTTTTTTCAAAGATTAGTTTTTGTTAGGATTTTTATGTGTGGTTTTTGGATTTTTTTATGAGGGGAGCTATATTTTGGACACATTAAATTTTGTTCACAACCCTAAAATTACATGAAGTATTAAAATGCAAATCCAGGTTTGTGTGTCTGTGATTGCAATAGATTTCATAAAGCGTTAAGCAGCTAAACGCAGCCAGTGGTAATTTAGTGACCTTGCTGACATTGGGTTTCCTTTTGTTACAATTTACTTGCAGCTGTGTTGTTCGATTTCGAGGACTCGAGAATATGATGGAGAATTAGAACTTCCTGTTTCTGTCACGGTACATAATTATTGCCGTGGTTCTGATGTAAATGAACTGAATAGAACTTTCTCTTCAGTGTTGTGTGGTAATAGGCATTAATTAAAAGCCAAAATATAATTAATGCATCTCTTTGATGTAATTCATTTGTTCGCAGTATTGTGGAAGTGTGTGTTTTTAATTAAGTTTATCTGACCAAGAATTCAAATGTTTCTGATCTACAATAAAACTTGGATTAAATTTCCAATTTAATTCTTAACAATGTGGTTCATGAATCATATACAATTCATTTTGTTTTGCAAGACCAAATATTTCGTATTCAGATTTAATATTCTATTAGCTTTTTAATCTTTTGAATATACTTAATCACTGGAGAAGTGTATCTTCTTAAAAGAAAAATAATTTTGTACATCCCAAATGAGAGTAGGTAGTTTTAGTCGTTGATTAAGTGTTTTCAGCATGTTTGAGATCTTGAATTTTGACCCTTAGCCAGCATGTTGCCTCCCTTATAAATCGATGTAAAGATTGTTTCTACAATATACAGATTTTTGTTGTGTTGCTATACGGATTTTCCGTGAGTTGGCATATTGTAAGAACACTTAGTTACTATGCATTATGAGTTGTTGAAATATAGAGAAACGGTGGTTAAAATGCAGTGAAAGCTTTAACTTTATCTTACTAAAATGGAGTGTTCTTTGATATTAAAAGTATGGCTAGCATAGTGAAATCAGATGGCCTCTTGCTACGTGTGGTAGTTGCTGACTAGTGTGAGAGCGCTTAGTGAAAACACGAGGTTTCGACAGAGAACTGGTTAATAAGCTACAGCGCTCGTGATGTAACGAGGTCAGACGTCACTTGTGCCATTTCTGCATGGTGGAAGTTGCTGTGGGCTCCAGGAGTGGGATTCGCCCAACCGCAGATACCTGCAGAGTAACAGTCACCTTGAGGTTCCTGTTAATGGCTGGAGAAGTGGGGAGACACAGGGTGAGGCTAATCTGGCACCTTCCATCCCATGCAGCGAACTGCCAGCTGCAAGCACCCGTTTCCCATTGCCGACCGTGCGGGGAGCCCAGGGTGGTTCAGCACATGTTGGGGGGGCGTGTGTTTCAGAGCAGTCCCCCCCGGAATGTGTATGGGTAGGGGTATCAAACCTCCCTTTCGGTGGAAGTTTGCCTGCTTCCCTACTGCCCGTTTGTGACTTGGAAGTGCCTTGGTGGAGGGAGGACAATGGTGAGAAGTTGTAAACATGGAGATAATCTTCTGGCCACTAAGGAGTTTGTGAGTTGTGTGTCTGAGTACCCCCTTGTGTGGACAAAATTGTGAAGTGGTGGATTGTTTTGTTAGTTTTGTGGTTTGTTTCTTTTTTTAAAGTGCTGTCTTGTCTGTATTCCCCTTCCATGCAAGCACAGCTAAACACCTGGAAAGCAGATTTGTCCTGAATTCCACCGTGTCCACGCTGGATCGTACCATTTGGACAATGTTGGCAATTTAAAAATCCAACTTTGATGCGTAATTAGGCTTTTAGGTTGCTGACAAACTTTTTTCTTTTGGATCTGTTGTGCCAGTTTGAATATTGAGCTGTCTGAGCAGCCGTAGGTTACTGCCTACCGAGCTCTGCAACCGCGCAGCGTCATATGAGCTTCTCCTCATCTGCTCGAGGGTAAGCGAGCTGTTGGCTCGTACTCACCTTCATCAGCAGATTGAGCTAACCGGGCTGTGCCTTACATGGATTAGGGAACGTCTTGCCCGTGATCCTCCTGGCCTGAAATCAGTCGAGGGGTAGCCCTATTTTCAGGCAGCACAGCTGTTAGCGAAATACCTATTCACAGTCTGAGGTGAATGTATGTTTTGATGAGCTGTTGATTCCAAAGAAGCTGTTTCCCACACATTCTTGATGGAGAATATTTCATTTCAGAAAAAAAACCCACATTTGGTAAAGTTATCTCATTTTCCTTAATGCTTATTATTGTATAGACCAGTATTGAAAGGTGTAAATGTGTTTGGGCTTGCCTGTGTGAGCAGTTACATACGTGTGAGTAGTTGGGACTGTTGGTATGCGTGAGGTTACTCCATATCATCTGTGCGATTCTGCTGCTGAATGTCATTCTCAAGAAGGTAAACATATACTTTTCATCTGTTTTACTTCTCGTTGGGTATTCATTATGTCTTACTGTCCCAAACTTAGAATTGGGAAGACATATTATCCTTTAAGTATTCTAAGTTGTAAATTTAGAATGAAGTTATTAAGTCGTTCATGTCTGTCTCCCACAGTCTTTACTCAGGATTCGAGGAGGTCTTCCACAGATTTTAATGTGTATGAGGAACTTCACCATTGGTTTTTGTGTTTATCTTAGCATTTTCTTCTTGTATTGCCATACTTCTTGTGATGGAGTTATACAATATCTCACTGTGATGGGAACTGTGTATGCAAGGATAATAATCAATTAGTTAAAAAGAGTTTGTAGGTATGCCATATGGATGTATGTTATTACATGTATATAATAATGCATTAAAATTCGATACCACAGCATAATGTGAAAATACTGGGATGAAAAAAAGTTAGTGGGGTTTTATAATGGTTTATTTGTGACAAACTTGCACGGAAAAGGTACTTTGTTAATTACCATGGCTATTTTTCTTTTCTTGTTTCCAGTAGTTTATTTATGTTCCTTTTGTTTCACACCCTTCTCAAACCGGTTGTTGCTGTGATTGTCAGTAGTTTAGACTCAAGTCGACTAAGGCCATCTGTTCTTTCAAAATGTGATTTGACGTGTAAGAGGGGATGTTACCATCTCAAACTACTCTCGTCTTCATTTGGTGCAGTAAAATTTAGGGTTATACTTTGTCGTTGTTATGATTGCTTGCTTTGGATTTGTATTATGCTTTGTTTTCAAAACTCATTTTGTTGCTCTTAACCATCAGTTTCAGCCTAATACTTGTTTTAGTGTATGTTTCAATGAGACCCTAAAAATTTCCCACCTTCCTCTCACTCAGTGAACTAATTGACTACGTAAGTTAACTTAGAAATGCCTATGCCTGCATGTGCTTTGCTTTTCAGATTTTTTTTCTGTTGCTTGCTTTTTTTTTCTTTTTTTTTTCTTTTTTTTTTTTTATGTTGCGAAGTTTTATACATCTATTTTCTCACCTACCGTATCCTAGGGGGCTTGGAGTACCAATAATACAGTCAGCCCACCTTCCTGGTCCCCAGACATTTCAGAAGGTCGGGACATTTTTAAATCCAGACAGCTTCCTGGCAGTGCCATTTGGAGCATCAAAGTGGTAAATAATTTGAATTTATTTTCATGTATCCGTTGCTATCTTTTCTGCTGTAGAAACTAGTGATGAAATTCTGTATCTCACAACTGAATTAATCTTCCATTCTATTACTGTTTAAGACCTTTAAAAATCATTGAAGCTCTGGAGCTTTCAGTTTAAAAAATGTTTGCTTTCCAGAGTGTACAGTATGATGGCATTGCCCTGATTTTCAGTGGCAAAAAATAGCTAGTATTACCAATTTTTTTGGTGTGTTTAGTACTTCACTTTTTGTGGTTGGCATTACGTAGCTGTCAAAATAAATCACCTGAGAAGGAACATGTCCCTAAGACTGGCAGTAAGGTAAGCCAGCCACAGAAAGGAGCAGAGATCTGAATTTGTTCCTGTGGAGAAATCTTGCAGACTGTATTCGAAGTGACATCGTTTTTAGCTTATGGGGAAATACATAACAACTTTCCTGCCTGATTAGGTGGACCAAAGCTTGTATCCACAGTGATGCTTACCATTAGAAACACCTGAAGAAACTAAGTGGAATTAATATTTCTAAATAAAGGAAAAAAAGTTAAATGGTGAAACTCTGACAAATAGCTGTAGCCTCCCAATGATTTGTTTTCATCTCACTTTAACTCTCATGCTAATTTTATTTTAATTTGACATTAGCTTAGCTTTTGCTGCTTCAAGCATTAATTTCCAGCTTAATATTCAGCATTAACATTGATACCAGTGTGCGCTTATTCCTGTTACTAGTTGTGTGAAAATAACAAATGCTGATGCCTGGTCTGAAACAGACAAAATAAGAAACATGCCAGAAGAGTTTATATCTTAAAAAAGAAATAAAATAATTGATGCTTGTATGTCCTGTGTGTGCATATGTATTAACTCCATATATATGTAAGGACAACATTTTAACATTTTTTGTTTCACCTTAGTACCTATAAATCCTCAGCCATCAGCAGCATCCTTCCTTTCACTTCCTATAACAGTGTTGCGTTACATTATCTGTTGTGTAAGAGTGAGTTAGTTCAATTTCTCTTTCTATTAATAGATGGATGCTAATACAATTTTAACATTGGGATGCTTGGATTCTCCCTTCAATTATGACCATAAATTTCTATATCTTCTTTAAAACAGGAGTTGGCATATTTGAAAAATTGTTGGTAATATTGAGCCCATAGTGTTGCTTCCCATCCAGGGAAATCCTGTCTCCGGCAGCAGAGACTGTTCATGGCTGTTGGCGACACCATCCCCAAGGAGCATTGTGGTTCCGTCAACATTGTTTTATTGAGTAAATGTTTTGCCTCGGTATTAGAAGTAGTTTCCACCAAAAGTTTGGATACAAACACCCTGTCTAGATATTCTGTGGATGGAGGCGGGCTGTATTAGGAGCTGAGATTATTCACAGATCTGAAATGCAATGAATAATCTCATCGCTCACTTCATAGTAGGAGAGTATGTATTTGAGTACATACCATAATTATCATCATTGGTACAGATCAGAGGCTCTGAAACAGGTCGTAAAGGTGTCTGACACACCAGCCAGAACTCACAGATATTGGCAATATGTTCTGTTTCTCTGTGGAAAAATATTAACGAGGATTAGGAATCCTACTTGTGTTCAGTTCATTTTAAGAAAAAAATATTTATGCAATTAAAACTAAATCACAGGATTGATATCGGGTATTTATTATTAAAAACATACTTGTTTTTCCACAATGAATTGTAGTTTAACATACTGTGAATACTCCAGAGCACATAACACTGCAGCTACATCTGCATCTAAAATAAGGAAGGGGGAAAAAGAATCTGTCTAAAAATAAGTGGATATTTTGTAAGAAAAACATCATATTATGGGAATTGTTGATCTGAGTGCCATTGATATAATCAGCATGAAAAGCTCTCTCTGCATCTGCCGAATTAAGAGAGTTTGGTGGAGCCAGCTCCTGCTTTGCTTTGAGAGCAGGATTGAGTCCTAATAAATTCCAGTGTTTGCTTGATTATTCATAGCATCAGAAAAGCATCTATGATTGCAAGTAATCAAGTGTCCAGACCATATTCGGAAGTCCCATGACTGTCTGCACTGACTGTTCAAAAAGAAAAGAAAAATGAATCATAGAATAGAGGATATTTATTTTGGATGCTTTGCAACTGTGGGGAAAAAAAAAATACATTCCCATATTTCCAGTTATTCCTGAGCAGAAAATAAACGTTTCTGGTTTTGGCTGTTTTCTTACTGGTGATAAAAGCGATGATGTTATGTCATGTAAGTAGGTAAAAGCAATTCACAATGATTTATGCAGTGACTTTATGGCCTAGCGTGCTCATATTCACTGGAAATCATAGGGTGGTTTTTTACTTACGTTTTTCCCTGGATGCATTGAAAAAGTTTGAATCCCGTGTAACAAAAGAACTTTGGGTTGCATTTAAATTGTTATCTTATATTGAATAGGGCCGTGGATCAGGATTCCCAGGGAAGCGGAGGCCACGTGGTGCAGGTCTTTCAGGAAGAGGTGGCAGAGGTAGATCAAAGCTGAAAAATGGCGTTGGGACTGTAGTCATTCCAGGGGTAAGAATGTTTATTTTTAAGTCATATTGCAGTCTGTTAATGTAACATGATTTTATGCAGCTATAATTCTCATATTACAATACTGTATAAAACCAAAGAGCACTAAAACACAGAGGTATTTGACAAAACCTGGCTGTTAGTGTTTATAATGAAGAGCTAGAGCACAGTAGCTTAACAGACCTGAAGCAATATTATGCTGCTCTTGCCATGTAACGGGACAACTGTTGGGCATCTTAAAGTACTCCTTGCGTTTCCTCGGGTGGAGAACACACTGGGGAAATGCAGCACTCACTGGAACACCAAAAAAAAGCAAGCAGGGCGTGTGCATAAGAATGTAACAGCAGCTGTAGCAGATCAGACCAGAGGCTCTTCTACCCAGGGGACCAAAACCGAGTGCTGGGGCAAAAACGCAGGAACAGAAGAGGCCTAGAGAAGGAGACACGTCAACAGTTTGTGGCTTGGGAACTTGCTGAACAGGAGGTGGTATCTTTGTCTTGGGCAGCCAGTGTTGGAGCTTTCTTTCAAGAATTTCATAGAACCATAGAATGGTTTGGGTTGGAAGGGACCTTAAAGATCATCTAGTTCCAACCCCCCTGTCTGTTCGCTTTTCAAAACTTTGGAAACCATGTCAACTTTTTTCAGTTCTACAGCTCATCCGCCTGTTGTTGTAAATTGCTGCCTGCTGGTTTCATTGCCTGCTCCTTAGTGCTCTTACAGAAGAGGCAGTGAAGAGTTGTTTTCTCTTCAACTCCTCCATTCATGCCACTCAGTTTCTATAGATGTCCATCATGTCTCCTCCTTTTCCTTCCACTCTTTCCTGGCTAGTCTGGAGAATCCAAGTAGTTTGAGTTGTTCCTTGTATGGAAGCTATTCCATATTTTTGATCATCCTTGTCAGTTGTTTTGTCATGTTCGTGTTCTTTTACTTTTTGAACTTTGATCAGCCTTTCTATAGCCCAGCACTCAGCTCTATGAAGTTCTTGTGCAGTTCTTCATAGTTGTCTTTCATTTTTTGTTACTCTGAATATATTAATACTGTTGGCAAGTTTTGTCACCTTGCAAGTCGCTTGATTTTTCAGACTGCACATGAATGTGTTGAACACGACGGCCTGCTAGCAGACATCCCTCTCAGATTTCCACTAGTGCTATTCTCCCACATATAAAACTGACAATTTATTCTACTCTTTATTTCGTGTCTTGTGTCAATATAGGGACCATTCCTCTAATTCTATGTCAGTTCATGTTTTTTAAGGAGCACTAGTGAAAGGCTTTTCCAAAAGAATTCGGTAACTGAGTAAGTTATGTCAGTCAGATTTCCCTGTTCACAGACTTGCTGACTCCTTCAGAGACCTCCGATAGATCCTGATTTGCCGTAATTAAAGCTTCCTTGACTCTTTAACAAAAAGTAATATATTTCAATGTGGCTGTAAGTACTCTGTTAGGATCAGATGTGAGATATTCTGTAGGATGGTACACAGCTTCTCCCCAGAAACCTTTGAGAAAATGGTAGTTAAATGTGCCATCTCCCATTCTTACAGCACTGAAGTAATTCTAAGCAAGTCATTGCTCACTGTAGTTGATAGTTAAGTTATTTCATGTTTGAAGTTCTTTTGAAACTCTTAAATCTAGCACAGTCCTGGTCTGCTCCTCGTAAGAAGAAGGACTTTGGTATGAAATATGGATTACAAAAAATTCATAGGTTTTTTTTCCTGCTATGGACTTGTGTTCTTTGAACATTCCTTTTAAAGTTTGGTTATCAATCAGCCCTGCAGATTTTGAGAGACATCCTGTTCTTCATGTTCGGAGAAGGACTTACTCATTTTTATGTCTTCATGAAGTATTTCTTCAGACTCTCTTTAGAGCCGCTTTTTAGTATTCCTGCATACAATCTGTTTCCGTTTATAGAACCGTGTGCCACTTTGCTACCTATATAATAATATCTTGGAATACTCTGGTATTTATGACCTGAGAAGGGAGCAAATGTCTCTGTTATTGTTCCCTTTTAAATTTTGGATGGTCAAAATTCATAAGCGAATAGATAATTTTAAACATGTAGAATGAGTTCCACTCAAGCTGGTCAGGCATTGAAGGCATTCACATAATGCTTTAGTCTTGAGTACAGGAAGGACATGGAACTGTTGGAGTGAGTCCAGAGGAGACGACAAAGTTGATCAGAGGGCTGGAACACCTCTCCTATGAGGACAGGCTGAGGGAGTTGAGCTTGTTCAGCCTGGAGAAGAGAAGACTCCAGGGGGGGACCTAATTGTGACCTTCCAGTACATAAAGGGGCTCCAGGAAAGCTGGAGAGGGGCTGTTTACAAGGGCATGAAGTGACAGGACAAGGGGGAATGGGTTTAAGCTGAAGGAAGGGAGATTTATATTAGATATCAGGAAGAAATTCCTCCTTGTGAGGGTGGTGAGGCCCTGGCAGAGGTTGCCCAGAGAAACTGTGGAAGCCCCATCCCTGGCAGTGTTCAAGGCCAGGTTGGATGGGGCTTTGGGCAACCTGGTCTAGTGTAGGGTGTCCCTGCCCATGGCAGGGGGGTTGGAAGGAGATGATCTTTGAGGTCCCTTCCAACACAAACCATTCTGTGGTTCTGTAAGAAGGTGGCTACAGGTTAACCCAAGCTGGGTCACAGCTGGCATTAAGCAGGCAGTGATTCAATCCTCCAAATTCTACTCTTTTTTGTATATGCAAGCAATTCCAAGAACTTTGTGGAACCTGTGGAAATACATGTGAGGCAAGAGCTATCCCTGAACATAACAAGAGGTGGTTTTTGGTTAATTAGTTAAGTTACAGCTGCAGTGCTTTCAACCATACAGTAATTGAAACGCATTAACAATATACTCCCTTTTTAGCTGTTTCTCAGTAAACACTGATTTTGATCAACAGTGTATCAGAAGGATTTCTGTAGCTGTTGTAATGGTATTTACATTCATCTCTAGAGTGATGTTCGGATTTGTAAAATTTTTAAATTATTATTTAAACAAAATAAATCTGTGTAAGGCTTAAAATGTATTTAAAGTAATCCACATTTATAAAATCAAAACAGCTGGTAAAACAAGGTTACATTTCTGTATCGTGCATTGGTTCTTTTACGTAGAACTTATCTGCCAAACTTTCATGCCTACCTACTACTGATTCAGAGAAGAAAAGGTTAGGCCTGTTAATTTAAATCCATGGATAGCAAATTCTGCATAGGAAGATTTGAATGAAAGTCAAAACACGGCTGGGGTATTTTTTTCTTCCTTTTCTTTCTGGGAAGCTGTGTGTACTTCTGTACTTTTATTAAATAAAGGGCAGGTGGGAGTAACAGTCTCTTGAACAGAGGAGAATGACTGTCTGCAGTAAGAGCTTATGCACTGAGATCACACCAGCCGTTTCGGGTTCAATCCCAGTTTTTACAGGCGAGCTAGATCAGTCTCATGAAGAAACTGCTTATGGAGAGATCTTAACTATGGAAACTTCAGAACTCTTGCTTATTCCTCTAGCATACTTGGAACATTAGCTCGATCACATTTTAGGCAGTATGGGACAAATTACATTTCTGCAGTTGCTTTTGAATTAATACTCAAAAGTATGTCGCTGCAATTAACTTCACGATGAGAAGAACTTCAGTGTTGCAGGGAACGGAGCAGACTGGTCACAGTACGACAATTTCTGCTTAGTGATTTATTTATTTTTTTCTTAGACTACCTCTTTTCTTCCATTTTCATTTGAAAGTGGAGTAGTGTGTAAAGGTGAACAAAGGAAAGGAAGAGAATGTGTCTGTAAAACTGAAATAGTTGACGATGCTTGTACTGATGTGAAAATGTAAATTAATATAGTGATTTCTGACAAAGATGACTTTTTATGAAAGTTCATACTGCATGAATAAATATTTGCAAAGCTTATAGTCTCTGGTATTATTAAAAAATTAACAGAACATTAGAAAGTAAGTTTCATCTTGTCTCACGTCTTAGCAAATGTGATGTGCTTGCTATTTATGTGGTGTGGTTTTTTTACTAGGTCACAACTATGGATATTTCATCTAACAAAGATGAGGAAGAAAACTCAATGCATAATACAGTTGTCCTCTTCTCTAACAGTGACAAGTTCACTCTCCATCAGGTGAGGATAATAGCACGTGTTCATTTTGTTTCTCTGCTTCTCATTAGAAAAAAGTAAATGAATGTCCTTGCTAGGAGTTAAATTGTACAGCAAGGTAGTTGGATTTTACAGTTACGTGTTTTCAGAATTTAGTGTCTGGCACATGTTGAAAATCTGCTGGTTTCTGTCATTTCAGGATATGTGCGTAGTATGTGGGAGTTTTGGCCAAGGTGCTGAGGGCAGGTTGCTTGCCTGTTCTCAATGTGGTCAGTGTTACCATCCATACTGTGTCAGTATTAAGGTGAGTGGTTTTGTTACATTGAAAAATGACTTGATTACACTTTTTTCTTACTATATTTTAATAGCACTGTGCTGCCTTTGTTTTTGTGGTAATTAGGGGAGTCATTAACTTGTTAGATATTTATCAGCTAATGTGACCATTATTTGTATGCGACTTGTGAAAGACTTTAATTAAATGTCATTTTATAGTATGCATTGCCTCAAGAGAAATTAACCTTTTTGTAATTTCACGACTATAAATAGCACTGATCTTCCAGCAGTTGGTTAAAATAACACTTTGAGATATAAGCTTAAAACCTAAACACAAGCAGAATTAAAAACACAGAAAAAAATAATACTGCATCTTCATTTACTGGGGATGTAAGGTTCAGTTGATTCAATTTGTCTGTTGGCTGTCAGGATTGACAGCAGTTGGAGTGGTTAATTAATACATTTTACATTCATTAGTCTAGGAGAGAATGCGTGAAAATTAAATTTGAATGGTATGAGATGACTTAGCAAGCACATAATAAGCTATTGACTGCAATATATATACACCATACTATATAAGTACATCTATGTAAAAGTGGGATTTTTTAAACATGTCACAAAACTTTATCTTGAATGTACGTTACTAAATGCCATATGCATATTTCATGCAACTATAATTTGTCTTTGCATTTATATACTACTCTTACATTATGTATTAATTACAGTAAATTAGTTTGTTTCAGATCACTAAAAGCCCAGCACTGGTTATTGCAGATCGTTTAGGAAAGAGACAGGATTGGTAGTGACCCGAGTCCTGGCTTTACTACATCGCTGAAAAAAAAAGCAGCTGTGTGTTCTCCTCCTTCCCTGCAGAACCAGCTACTCCTATGAGCAGTAAACTGTCCCACATGTAGATGCAGTGCAGTATGTATTCTCTGGTCTGCTAGTTTATCTGAAGAAGTTCTATTTTGGAACAGTATCAGCTGTCAGTAACTGCAGTTCCTTTCTGTTTAATCCATCCCCCTTTATCGAAGCCTCAGAAAGTCTAATTGATAAACAGCTACTTGTGATGTGAATAGTGTGCACGGAAGAGCATCTGTGCTCTGCTAGCCAGACTTTAATTTATAAACCAACCTTGCTTCATAGAGCAGTTTTCAAGTCCTTTTCCCCTGGCCATTTGCAGATTACAAAAGTGGTGCTTAGCAAAGGTTGGAGGTGCCTGGAGTGCACGGTGTGCGAAGCCTGTGGGAAAGCGACAGACCCAGGAAGACTGCTTCTCTGCGATGACTGCGACATCAGCTACCACACGTACTGCCTAGATCCACCCCTGCAGACAGTGCCGAAGGGAGGCTGGAAGTGCAAATGGTGTGTTTGGTTCTGGGGTCAGAATTACTGCCTGCTGGCCTCTTCTGTTTCTTTTGGTCACTTCATATTTGCAATGGCAACTGAACTGTAATAATGTTTTAATTGTATTTGTCAGGTGTATTAAAGGAAACAAAATACTTTTGAATTGTTTCATTCAATTATCAATTTAGTAGGGAAAGTGTTATCTCCTCTTATTATTGGTTCTTCATGCCAAAACCTAAGTAACTAGAGGTGGACAATTTGTTTTCTTTTGAAACTCTTGGCAAAAAAAAATCCAAACCAATTTACGTTCATTTCAATGTTCATTCGAACATTCAGTTGGAAAAATGAATAGCTGCTTCACCAAATTCTTCCTAAAATAAAACCCTTTGAAAACGATTCGTGTTATTTGGTTGAAACACAAACAGAATGGACCTCTCACATGTATAAGTCTCCATATCTCAAAGTGAACGGCAGCTGGAAGGAGGAACTCCTTTGACCTGTTGAGCTGTTACAAACACCCATCTGCCCGTTTTTGCAGATTGAAGGAAATTCTTACTTAGAAACTTTCTTTAAAAAGTGTAAGAACTGTTGGCAATGTTCAAAATCTAAATAATACCATTTTCATTCAATTAAAACAGTGCTTGACCTGAAATGAGTTCCCTCGCCTCCCCAGTGGCTAGTGATCTAAAACATAATTACTCACCCAGTTCTAAGTAGGAGGGTTTTAAAGCCACAAAATAATCTTCCTGTGAACCGAAAGTAACAGATGATTTTGTCTGTTCTGCAGGTGTGTTTGGTGCAGACACTGTGGAGCAACTTCTCCAGGTTTAAGATGTGAATGGCAAAACAATTACACACAGTGTGCCCCCTGCGCAAGTTTGTCTACCTGCCCAATCTGCTATCGCACTTACAGAGACGAAGAGCTTATAATTCAGTGTAGACAATGTGATCGGTAAGGATTTCTAATATTTTACAGGTGTTTCCTGTTTAAGACTTATTTTAATTTTTTTCCCCTAATGTAAAAGTGTGAAGATGAAGGGAATGTCCTTGTGGTAGAGAGCACTGGATTGAGTCTCAGAAGTCTGTTACTGGTTCATTCCTAGTTGTACCACAGACTTAACTATATGACTCTGGGCAAATTAATTAATCACTCTGTGCCTCATTTTCCCCCCTCTGAAAAAAATAAAACTAATTTGCCTCACAAGACTACTGTTGTGAGGCTAAATGTAGGTTACATTGTATGAAGTAAGTAGTTAAAATGATTGCAATATAGGGAGAAAATTATAATCCTAAGACATATTTGCTTCTGGAACATTGTTTTGTAGAGATTTTCTTCCTGTGAGGGGAAATACATACTCTGGTACTGTATATACAGTATTTAACACACACCACTGTAGGAGAATGCTTTATACAGAGAACCTGATTCATCATTTCTCCCTAAAAGAATTTAAACTAACCAAGTATTTCAGATTTACTTGGACCATATAGTGGTATTTGGGTCTCCTAAAACACCACATATTTCCTTTAAATTGTATTTTTTCCCCAATTAATTTCTAGATGGATGCATGCAATCTGTCAGAACTTAAACACAGAGGAGGAAGTGGAAAACATAGCTGATATGGGTTTTGACTGTACCATTTGTAGGCCATACATACCACCAACAAACGGTAAGAAGACAATTGAAACCAATGGCAGGATTGCGCACTGCAATAAATAGGCTTGGGAATGTGTTGTGGTTCTTTTCACTGGTGGAGATCTGGCTCGTGACAGAAACAAGACGTTTCATGTTTATTTTAAGGGCTTTCTGGAAGTGTTCTCAGTTCTTTCACACCCATCTAGTGATTGGCTGCAAGGCCAAGCACAACCTAGCAGGGGGAGTTCCGGGTAGATTTGTTGAAGATGATTTGGATGAATTACTAAAAGCATAAAAGTATTGAAAAGGTAAAAGGCATCTCACTTTGTCAAGTGGAAGGAAGAAAGCCCAATTCTCTAAAGTTATTAATTGCAGAAGAACCTGAAAATCAATTCCAAGCAGAAAAACTTCTGTATTTCAATACTCTGCGACTGTCTGAAGCAGCAGTAGCTGTAACAACAGTCCGTGTAAGCATTTTCCTCCTCCTCCCTCAGGTTTTATTAATTCTACTCCTTCAGCTCCCAGTATTTAAGACCAGTGCTTCCCTCCCTAGCTGCGGTCTTTGCGGGAATTTGCCATACTTCTGCCTGGGAGTCACCACTTTCTTGTTAGTTAAAACGTGTAGTTCTTTCCATTGAACTTCAGCTGTTCTCTGTACATGTTACCAGTGAATATATGTACCAGCTTCCTCACTAGTCTGTGAGTTCTGTAGCAGTGGTACTTCAGGAGCTGAAGGTAACTGCAGTTTTCCTCTTCAAGCACAGCTACAGCATCTGATTCTGTGGTACTGGTTAATGTTATTGTGAGTGGCCTGTCAGCAATTAGATTGGCCTTTTCCATGATTTATGGTCTTGCTACAAGAGTGGGATCCCAGGTCTGATTTCTCTGCATGTCAGCTCACCAGAGTTTCTGTTTCAGTCTGCTACCTGAACAGAGCATTGACACCTGTACCCATTTTTAGCCTGATACCATGGTAGAGTGTTCTCATTAACCCTTTATTGGGGTATCATGAGGGTATGGTAGAAGGAAGGTACAAGAACTAAGCAAACATTTCAAAAAATACTTGTATCCACCAAGAAGATGTCAGTAAGGTTGGCTTTCCTGATCAAGATTGAAGATATCGTGGGGCGTGTGTTGGAGAGGTCTGCCAAGAAAAGTTCAATAGAGCATCTAGCGTCCCTTTACCCTGGCATGTCCTCGTAGCAGCGTGGCAGTAATTATAACTTACTGATGTGACCTTGGAGGTTTATATAGTCCCTTGTCAACTACACATGGTTGTAGAACACTACCAAGTATCCGACTTTTACCACTATAAAAGTAAGAATGACTTAATGCTTATGTTTTTCTACAAGTCATTTCATTTTTGACATCTGCTTTCACAAATTCAAAAACAAATGGTTTTGTAACTGGGAAAAATAACAAACTTGTGGATATAACACACAGTTTTATTTATTTTGATAATAAGCTTTGGGCACTTAAACTAAAAAGGCGTAAGAAAGAAGTATTGCCTCTTCCTTTCTCTTTGGAGCTGGCAGAGCTACCTTTTAGAGGTGATTAAAGCCCCATAATATGTGAGACAGAACAACTTCACAAGATGGTATCAGAGATGTTTCACTTCCAGGCATAAGCTGGCCCCCGAGTTAGTCCTTCCCGCACACCTTTGTGAAGGTGGGTTGCTTAGGTTTGTCTTCCAGGGAATCAGAACCAGTCCCATAAGACCTGTTAGGGAGTTCCCAGGCTTTCTTTGCAGGTTTTTTTTCCCACCTTTTTTTTTATAAGACAAGTTTCTCTGCTTATTCTTTCATGTTTTGACTCAGTATATACAATACCTCTTTAACGTGTACATTTGCACAGTTGCATGTCTGAATGTGTCATCTGATGCATGTTCGTAGAAATACTTGCATGTACTTTTATGTGAAATGCCTTTCATTAATTCTTCTACAACTCCTTTGAAAATTTTCTATATTTTTTTTGTTTCAAAGTGAGAACAATTAGCATTTGATAAACTTAGAGAAACAAATGTTAGTAGTAGAAAGCTACTTAAAATGTACCGTATCATGGGTTTCTTACTGGGATGGTTCTTGCTCTTTCTATTTGATGTATCACAGAGGATATTAAAGTACTATTACAAGCTTTTAAACTATTCTGTAGAAGCAGCAAGAGTCCCTTAACTTAGTAAATTACCAATACATTGCAGGTTTACTGTTGGTAGAGAGTAAAATGCTTCTAGTACGTAGGTATTGAGAAAGAACTTCCATTTTTCTCGCTTCAGAAAATGGAAACTTTAAAATTTGGAAGAGCTCTTCCCTATCTCATCTTAAGAACATAGATGCATATCTAATGATCTTACAAAGTCATCGTCTTCAGGAAACAGAAATTAAAGATAAATAGGGTTTTTTTCTTCTTGAACATAAATAAATATCAAAAGCCAGAATGTGGTAAGGTTTGCTCCAGAGTAGTATACCGTAAATCTTCATCACTAGATTCTTTTGAAATCCCTGATCAGTGTTTCATCGTGTTCCTTTTGGTATGGTCTCAAGTTATATATTACATGAGCCCAACGTATTGCTATGCCTTGCAGAAATATTTTTTTTTAATTGGATTGCTTGAATATTATTGTGACGTACTAGCAGCTGCTCAAGATAGCAGCAGCTTTTCCTCTGTGCTGTAGTGCCTGCACATGCAGGAGAGGTGTGTGCATCTCTCATCTACATTCACTCCTAGACAAGCAAGTCTCGACCATCCACTCTTCCCTTCTGCCTGTCTGTCATTTGCCCTTGTATGTTGTATGTCCCATCTGCAAATGTCATCCCTTCCTCAATTACTCCTATCACCTCTCCATCCATATATTCCAGCTTCCTCCTCCTGTGGTGCTGTTTTTCTTTCTCTGCAGAAGGCAAAGGAACCAGCTCTGCCTGGTTTTCTTCGCTGGTTACACCTGATCTGGTGAGACTTTCTGCCCGTGGGTACATGTTCCTCCTGGGGCTCAAGTGAGCGTGCCCACAGAGGCAGGGAGGAGTTTGCATCGGTGCTCGGTGCTGCCAGCGTTAGGCATATTATGGCTGGGAGCCTCAATGTTCATGAAACAGAGTTAAATTTTTCTTCAGTCTGAAACTTAATTCTGTGTAATTTGTAAATACAGGACACAAAAGCAACATAGTAGTACATGTTAAAAATAAATCAACTCTTGAACTTTTTGTTATTTGGCATATTTGTCAACTTTTATTTTTTTTTAAATTACTGTATTTCCAAAACAGTCCCTCCATCAAGCACGTGGTCATGCAGGTGTTCAGTAGTGCTCTGTTGGAGTGGTGTTTCTGCATCAACTGCTCTGCTCTGTCCCTTATGCTGATTCCAGTTCTTACTAGAATTGTGCTTTTCTATTATAGCCTTACAAATAGCAGCCCCCTTTCTTTTTGACATGGTGATTCTTCTCATGGTATTGTGTTCTGTGCAATTATTTGTTTTCAGCTGAAGTGACTAAATGTTGTATAATATTCAGGGTGTTTAAACCTCTTTGCAAGTACACATAGTAATTTTGGTTAAACTTCAGCTAAATGCCTCAGCACCTTTTTGTTCGGGTTTTTTTTTATTTTTTCCCCTTGAATAGTCTTTCTCTGACAATATTCTGTTTCTCTGTTACCCTTTTTATTGATTTTAATCCTTAATCTGCATTCTAATTAGCTCCTTTTCTGCAAGTCTGTCTAATACTGTCTTCAAACGATGTTTGTGCAGCTTTTGGGAGTTGGTCTCTGAAGGCCTTACCTCTGTCGCTATCAGCTTGTATATTTGACTATTTCAACTCTATCCAGTCTCCAAAGCTAAAACTGTTCTTAGCCTGACCTGGACCAGAAGAACTGTTATTTGACTTTTAAATAAGGATTTCAAATTCCCATTCACAGCTATCTTTCTAATTTTTTCATTTACCTTAGATTCCAATTTAATAATTACTATCTCTGTCTTAAAACATCTTGTAAATTATAACCAGTTAAATGAACAGATGACGTCTTATTCCACTTTGAGTATTTCTTACAATCTGCCTTTTTTCTGTTGTTTCAATTCAGTGCTTTTGAGTATCTTCCATCCTGCAGCTTGTCCTGTATTTATTTTGTTTCCCTCCAGTTCAATGTCTCTTTCAAAATCTCATGTTCAGTTTCTTTTCTTCCTTGGCTTTTCCTTCCACACCTGTCTGTCAATTTTCCAGTGCTTCTCCTAGGCTGCTTTCGTTTACTGATTGCATGGAATATTGGTTTTCTGTAGGTTATATCATATACTTCAGTTACACCTTACATAAAACTTGTAAAGGATTGTAGTTTTTGAAGACAGACTTTCCTTAAATATTTTCTATATGCTTAGAAAGCAGCCTCTAGATTTCATATTCATTCTTGTATTTAGCAAGGAATTTAAGTGCTACTTGGAAGCTCTTGTGCTTTCCCTAGTGTTGCCCCCGTGTTGTGTGTGAGATCAGCAGCAGCACATGTCTGAGAAAAACTGAACTTCCCACACGTGCTTTGCCTCAGTGGTCTCATCTTCTGCAGCAGATGCAAAGTAAATACTCCAGATGTTTATCTGAGTCTTAAAGACAGTGTGGATAAGATTTCTAGGCAAAAAAAAAAAAAA
>VWZZ01006436.1:279085-313158 GCA_013399095.1 Psophia crepitans
AAAAAAAAGAAAAAAGTGTGGATAAACTTGCCTATATGGTAATGCTAACTGTGCCAGACTAACAGGTTCCTCAGTGTTTGTGAGATAGAAGCTTCTAATTTTCACTTACTCTGTCTACATAATCTCTGAAGTCACTACTAATATTAAAAGCCTAGTCTGCACGTCACAGGTTAGTGAAGCGTGATTACGGTTATTGTAATTAAGACAGATGGGAAGAGCATTTCTACCCACAACAAGAGTAGTGTTGTAGGACATTTTGATCATTATTTGTTCAGTCACACTGTTCCAGCTCTTCCCTGAAGCACACGAGCTGTAGTTTTTAAATTGAGTTTCTGCTGTTCCATTTATCAATATTCTTATCTTGAATAAGAATTACCCTATCTGACTTGAACAAGTCATGTATCATCTGTTCTCAGATATATCAGCCTTATTTTGTTTCTCATAGGTGTTGTATAAGAGACCTGACAGCAGAGACACAGCTGGAATCTTGTGTACAAAGCTGTTGGAGGGTGCCTGCCCCTCCTTGGGGCAATACGGCAGCGGTTGATACCCAGTTCACAGAGCCCTCCCATTTTGCATGTGTAGGTCAGCAAAACCTGGACATCAAGTCTGGTGTAGAGGTTATTTTCCAATCCAGTAGATCCAGTGTATTCATTTGCCCTTGGTCCAGTAGAAGGAGGTCGTTTACCATTGAGTTCAGTGCTGTTCCAGTGCCAATCTTGGCTCTAGGAAGTTGGAGAAATTCAGTTTGTATCAGGCTTGTTTTGTAGTTACGTCTTCTGTGGCGCTGAAAAGCACTTTATTTGAAAGGTGCTAAGGAACGTTGCCAGCAGTATGAATTAGGGAGTTCAACGGAACTGTTTGAAGGAAAATTAATTGATAGTTTCAGTTTAAATCAAGTCACCATTTTTAAAAGTTGAAATGATTTTCCTTATATTTTTCAGTGCCTTCTTTGGACTGTTGTGATTCATCAGTTGGAGCTCAGATTATTTCAAAATCAAAAGAACTAGGTAAAGAATGTAAATGCTTAATCTTTAATCATTTAGCATATTTCAAGGGTATATTTTTACATGAGACAAAAATTCCTTTTTCTATGATTTTATAACACACAGCATTAACTATCCTTCAGTTACCACAGCATGCTTTTAATTTGTTTTCTCATTCTCTCTTCTTTCTTCTCTTTTGCCTGCCATACCTGCACTGTAATAATTACTTTAAATTATGCTTTGATCCTGCAGAGTTAGTCGCTTGCCTTAGTATTAGCGGTGATAACACAGTGGGGCTGAGTCAGGCATGTACACAAATGTTTACGAGCTCGAGCTGTAGGAGGACACAACTTTTTTCTATTTGTCTGGTTTGTGCTAGGAATTTATAATCTCGACAAGCCTACTCACAAGTCACTTTTTGTAGCAATAGTACCATCATGTAAGGACAGCTTCCGTCATATCAGCATTATTTTCCATTTGATACCACACAAACGTAGTTCTGAGAGAAAGTTCTCCCCTCAAATCTTGAATCTGAAAAGGAGTATGCGGGGTTTTTTTTAAAGCAAACACTTTTTTTTAGTTCAGCATAAGGAAGCAGGCATCTGGGAAGAACTGTGTTTGGAACCAGCTGTGTCTTGAGGTCTGACATGTTACATAAGGAAGTATTTTTGGTTAAAGGGATCAAATGTTATGATGTTCGTGTGTTTTCAAAAACTGTGTTATCAAATCATCATTTAATTGGCTCTAAAGAGCAGAAGCATCATTGCAGCCGCTTCATTATTTGGTAATTCCCTGAAAGTTCCCAAACCTCCGCTTGCAGCGCCCCAGCACAGGTGATGGCGCCTTTCTACGTTGTGAATTAAGGAATGTTAGAGTTTATTGGTAGACTGAATTGTCAAGTAGTAGCTTGAGGAGGAAGCAGTCCTGCAGGTCTTGGGAAACTTGGGTTCTACCCACAATTTCCAATTTCATCTTATAGCAGCTCACTTGATATAACTTGGGGCTACAACTTGCCCAAGTCACCAAGAGTTCGGGGAGGCTTATGGTCATTAATAAGATGAAGGTACATGCCGAGGGCTGGATGAGAGCTGTGGCCGATAAGCAACAGGAACCCAGAGAAAGACTTGCACAGTTTTCTGTGAGTGCCGGGCATACAGAAGTAACCCTGCAAGGCACTAGTTTCCATAATCAAATTATTCTTTCTAATGAGTCCTTGATGTATGTTGTTTTGTAGCAGTATAATGGATTGTTGCTGGATTTGACATCAGACTCTAAATTATAAAGCTGTAACTGTAATGTGTAAGACAGTATCAGAGATCTATTTTATTTATACCAACATCCTCACTCATGAATCAGCTCCATACATGTGGATTATTAACTCTTAAAAGTGCTATTCCTAAAAAAATAGAAGACTGGTAAATTAAAGAGTTTTATATTGCTGTTATGATTCATTTAACTTTTATAGACCCACCGAAGACATACACCCAGGATGGAGTCTGCTTGACAGAATCCGGCATGTCTCAGTTACAGAGCCTAACTGTTACAGTACCGAGAAGAAAACGGACGAAACCAAAGCTTAAACTGAAGATTATAAATCAGAACAGTGTGGCTGTGCTTCAGACACCCCCAGATGCCCAGTCAGAACACTCAAGAGATGGGGAGATGGATGACAGTAGAGGTAACGGTCTACTTTTGGCATGTCTCATATCTTGGCGTGTTGCAGTACATGTATGTATTGCAGATATCCCTGGGAGGTTTTATTATACTGATACGTTCTGTACAGAATGCTTTATGGAAATTACTTGAGTCATGGCTTGTTGCTTATGGGTCATCCATCCTACAGGAAACTCACCTTTCTAAGGCTGGCAACACTGGAAATACGAGTTGCCTTTTGTCTAATCCTTGGGTTACCTGTAGGAAATATTGTGCGCTCACCGTGTACCAGTGTGTGTTGAGGCTCTCAAATTTAGTGCAAATGCTGTTGGAAAGTGGTAGTGTTGGCTCAGCAAAGCAGCGTCTTGATCACTTCAAAGCTGGTCTTTCAAACAAAGGGGAAAGTGGAGTAAAAGTCTCTTTGCTCAGAGTATTTCTTTTTTCTGAAACGAATAAGGTGGTCTCACCTGCAAGACTGAGGAGAAAAAAATAATTTCCTTGTATTTCTGTAGATGAGATGAACATTTTGTTTGTCCTCATCTTCGAAGTAGAATTTAAGACAGAATTTGAGTTTGGAAGTGAATTCTGGGTGTTGCTCTAGTTCAAGTAGATGACACTGTATGTAGAGTCCTACCAAAGGATGTCAGGTTCCTGGGTGGGGTATCTGTGTAGTATGAAGCGGGGGAAGGATTTAACAGTAGTTTTCTGGCCTCCAACGCTGATGAGAGATGAAGGGATCTGGGCTAGCACTTGCCTACCCAAATACATCCCTGTGTATGGGGATGACGTTTCCATCAATGGTTGAAGCCCTTGGGAGAGCTCCTTCCTCCTGGAGCAAAGATCCATGCGTCCCAGGGCCACCAGTACTTGTGACCGAATGTGGGAGATGAGAGTGGGAAAAGCATGTAGGAGCAGCCAGCCCCACTTTTCAAATCCCCACTCCTCAACAGGAGAAACAGCAGCCAGCGTGGTGCAGTACCTTTCTCCTGTCCTCTTTGCCATGGTCTGATGGGTGCGTTGGGAGAATAGGTGTTAATCCCTGGCCTGGGGAAAGGCTTGCTTAAATGGCAGGTGTGAAAGTCATGGCATTAGTCATGCAAGTGTCTGTTAGGAACAGGAGAATGTGGGCACCCCACCTTGCCGCAATCTAAAGTGCTTTCTGTTTACGCAGCATTGCCTCGTTGTTAATCAGATTAAATGTCATAAGAAGCTTTTTTAAGATACAGAGAGTGTACTTGAGATAACTGGGTAGTTAAACCATCAGTGCAGTTTCAACATTAAGTTGTTGCTACACGTATTGTTGTTTGATCAGTCTGCTATTGACTAGAAGTGTATTTTTTTATAGTAGTTTACCTTTATTTGTTTATAACCTTTAAAACAGTTAACCAGTTGTTTTTCTTTCATTTCCTTCAGTATTCACAGGGTTTGATACATTATCCTAGCATTACACTGACTCTTACATTTAATCTCATACTTTCATATAGTCCATCAGGTGGGTTGTTGAAAGCAAACAAGCTTTTGATTTTGGTTTTAAGACATCAAGATAGAGAATTAACCACTTCCCTTGTTCTTTTTCAGTGGTTAGTCATCTTTACTTTTACAGACGTGTCTGTTTTCTGTATAACTTTGTCTACCTTCATTTATCTGTTTGTTGGCTTTTATAAGTATCCCTTTTCAACTAGATAACAAGACACATTTATAGCAGAGTATAAAAGGGAGAGCCAAAGCTTCCACAGACGTCTGTTTCAGTTCTGATCGCTTTTCGTTGCCTGTTTCAGAGTTAGAGTGCATTCATGTATGTGACGGGAACAGCACGGCATGTCCACGGTAGATTGGCTGGATTTCCTGGAAGCTCTACATGTGCTCTGTAGAGTGGATCAGAGCCTGTTCTCTCAACCTCTGATTTTTTGTGCGAGTCTCAGGATGAATAAAGCTGTGCCACAGCTTTGCTTGGAGCAACATAGTGTAGTAATTCCAGGCAAACGGGAATAACCCTTACTTTGACTTGGAAGTTCCAGGTGGAAAAGAGGCTGTATCTGATAAAACTCAGCTCGTGGTAATTTTGTTACCGTCTCATTTGTAGGCTTTCATCAGGTTCAGCATTCCATCAGGTGTTCCACATTTTAAAGTCCACTTGAAAGTTCAGCTTGCTTTGGGAGCTTTAGCTTTGGTAGGCTTAGTGCAGCTCTTCTGCTACTGTTTGTAGAGCTGCGCTTCGCAAGTAAGTGGGAAGGACCACCGCGGGGTTTAGCGTTCGGCACGCTGCTTTGTGTAGCAGGACACGTTAGCACTCAGACAGGTTTCCCTTCTGCCAGAAGGGGACACTTCGCACCCACGCTTTTAAGGGGAAGAGGGAATTGATTGTGGTGGTGAGTGGGGCCTGCCCTTGCCAGGCCACCGGCTTTGTTGGCAGACCTCAGAAAAGTCTTCATCGATGGGAAAGTCTGGTCTGTAACCCACAGCAGAAGTCCAGCTCTGTCTGTTATAACAGTACTTCTCCTTCTTACAACTGAGTGTGGATTTAGGCCATATAGAATTATACACCTCGGTCCAAAGCAGGGAATTTACAGTGGTGAAAGTGTATTTAACGTGCTTCTAAAGATTTACAATAGAATGAAGATGTAAGGTCATTATTATATTGACATTTTGGGGATACTGGAAACAGAATTAACTCACTCTGTCTTCAATACGAAAGGCTTTTTAATGCCATCATACTTTACATCTACCCTTTACATCTACTTCTACCCTGCTTTCCCACAGAAAATTACAGTCTTCATCTTCAAGGGTGACTAATTCCTTTGGGCTGAGTTTTCTACTATTTAAGTCAAACTGCATAGATAAGTTTGCTTTCAGTCAGTCACACAGCTTCAAGTTAAGTACCTTCCAAACAAAGAGTCATTATATGTTACCTTCCAAGTGCGGGGTGCAGTTTTTCAGTCTGTCTGCTCTATTACAAAAAATCCCTATGGAACAAAACTCAGGAGGACAATATCTTGTATTTTAAATTGTATCCATATTCCTTGATACATGGCTAGAAATCGTCCAGACACTTAGAAAATGCGATAGCACCGGTTTCTGAAAGGGCACCAAAACATTTTCTCAGACGCATATATAGTAACAATAGCATTTGTTCTCTGGTTTTGTGTAGCCATCATCTCACAGGAAACGTATATATATATATGGGCCTTTGTGTATAGATAGGGTGGGTTTCCCAAAAGTGTTCAGAGAGTGTGGGTATCTGTCATCCTCTTGAAAAATCTGTAGTTCTCAATCAGTTTCTCAGAAATCAGTCAGATGTAGAAATTCTGGAAAAATACCTTCTTTCCCTTTTCTAGTTAAAGTTACCATTGCCTCTTTTCTGCAGAAGGTGATCTTATGGATTGTGATGGAAAATCAGATTCCAGCCCAGAACGGGAAGCCGTGGATGATGATACCAAAGTGGCAGAAGGAGCTGATGGGATTAAAAAAAGGAAACGAAAACCATATAGACCTGGTAGGAAACAATAATGTATGCGATTGGTGTATATGACATATGTGTCCCTTGTTTGTTTTAAAGCCTTTTTATGTACAATTAAAAATAATAATTAGGAAGTAGTGTGGAATTCTGAAGTATTATACTTCTGTTGATTTTAGATTTATTTTTTTAAATAAAAAATTATTTTAAATAATTTTTAGTCCTCTTCCCCGTATACACTTCTGCAGGTTGCCGCTCAGCAGTATGCCTGTTCTTAGTATGCTGTCAATTACTGGTTAGTAGTTCTATACCTTGTATCGATTCTTAACTTAGTAGGAAAATGGACTGTATTTACATAATTGATGAAGGCCAGATTTTGTGTGTGTGTCTGTATGTATGTATATGTACATATGTAATCTGGCAACATCGTAACTTCAGAGAACCTTTTGCAGGTATCTTAGTTTCTGAAATGCTTGATAAAAGTAATTTACTAAATATTTGGAGATGACTTCTGGCAGTGAATTTTAATGAATTCAGCTATTGGATTAATTAATTTATTAGTGCACTTGATTCTTAATCATCTTTACTGTGGCTTAGCTGTGTGTCCTGGATGCAGAAACACTTGAGCTGTCTCCAGACAGAAAAAAACTAGAGGTACCTAAGTGACTCTGTAGAAAGTAGCTCTGATTCATTCGGGCCAAAACTGACCCCACGGTAACAGCCTATGCTTAGATACCAGCTGGCTTTTCGAAGAGCCCCCGTATCCCATACCTTGGTATGGTTTCTAATCTGTGTTACGTGTTAGTTTTGTGTTTCACTGTGCAGCCTACCACTGCTTAGTGGATAAGTCGTGGATTGTGGTCTTTACAGTCACACATACTTTTTTTGCCAGTCACACCCATCCTGCTTGCTGTACCAGGCCATATCCTCTGATTATGAAGGTAGTAGGGGAGGAGAACAGAGGCAATGAAATGATTGAGAAGGTGCAGGCAAGGAATGCAGTGAAGGAGAAAAGGAAGCATGAGTTACAGTTTCTCTTGCTTCTCTCTCAGTACCTAAACAGATCTCTACCACCTTTCACCCTCCCCACAGCATTTCCCCACTGCTGGGTGGGAGCCCTGTCTAAGTAGGTCCTACCCATGTATTCGTTGCCTTCCATCATGGCCCACGCTGTGGAGAATGTGGTACAAAGCCACATAACAGAGATTTCCTTCTTCTCTACAAGTACCTCAGTAAGCCGTTTATTTCCACTGCTGGGTCCTCGGGAGAGTTGCATTTGCTCTGAGTGGTGTTGGATCATGAGCTGAGCAGCCATCTGTTAGTTTCCTGCAGCCAACAATCTCCCTGAAAAATGAAACAAACCTGAATCCGATACATGTGTGTACAGACACACCAACTGTAAAGGATCGGGAGCACTGCAGTCAGTCTCTAGTGAAGGATTCTGGAGTTTCAGGCAGTATGATGTTGATTAATTATCTTTTTATTACGTGATACATCCTTCTCTAGTACCGTTACTTGGAGTGGTGGGCTCTCTAGAGCAATTTGTGGAGGTGTTTTATGGTCCTTTAAGGTTCTTTAATAGATTTCATTTGGTAAATGGTCTTCTAATTCTAGCAATTCATCAGCTTGCCAAGGGAGGAAAAAACCCTACATCTGAAAGTTGCCAGGTTTGGTAATTTGAACTTCTTGTGGATGTTTTACAGTCCTAAAATGCTGATCCTTTTTGATAGTTACATATATACCCACCGAGACATTAAAATTCAGAAATGTTTTGTAGAAGTCTGAATGAAAACTCCTCAGGTATCTCAGATTCATTCTTAGACCTCTACAGATGCAGTAATCCCCTTTCCCTGCAGAATAATCTTGGCTCTCATTCTTACTATGAAACATAGTTGTAATCAATATGTTGAATTTTTGCTTCCTTGTTAGGGATTGGTGGATTTATGGTACGTCAGAGAAGTCGTACGGGGCAGGGGAAGACTAAAAGATCTCTCTCCAGGAAGGATTCTTCTGGATCTGTTTCTGAGCAGTTGCCTGGTAGAGATGAAGGTAAGTGCAGAAACTGTTTTTTAAATTTTTGTTCATGGTGAATGCAATAAAAATAACGCAACTCATCAATGTACAATTCTTTCTAGAGATGTGCTACAAAGGAAAAAGGGTTTTTGTGTTTGTCATGATGGCTTTATTAATTCAACTGAAAATACTCATTCCTGCATACTTATAATTTCAACAAAGCCCATGGTTTACAAAGAAACTGAAACAATGAATTGCCAGCTATTGTGGGAGATAAATATAAAGGACCGCTGTGTTGTGTCAGAGCTCTGTTCAGCCTAGCTTTGACCAGTAGAAGACAGAAAAAAGTGTAAAAAATGAGGCAGGATTAGAGCAATCCTGTTTCTGATACCCCTTCCTCCACATGTAGTCCTGATCCAAAGGTGTCTTTTGGGCAATCAGTTTTAATATTCACCAGTGTTCTGTGTCCCACAACTGTGTCTGATATTTTTGTGTACCTGTTTATGCTCTGGAGAATCCTATATTATCGACTTCAATGATACACTATTGTTGCACAAAGAATTAATTCCTTTTCTTGTTAAAATGGGTATCTGAGTGTTTCATCAGCTACCCTCATGTTTTATGTTAGGAAAAATGATTTTTAAAATCCATTCCATGTTAGTTTGTAGTACTGAAAGATTTTCTAGACACGTGTCATGTTCCTCCATCAGTTGTTGTCTTTTCTAGGGCTGAAGAATCCTACTCCATTTGATCTCCCTTCTCACAGCAAAGTCATTGTAATACCTCTGACACTGTAGTACTCAGTAGATGGGACACCTCATGAGAAGTCAGATTTTGTCTGTGGGCCTTGTTCTCGTGCTTGCTGTGTGTGGTTAGACTAAATTATTTCATTCACATGGATTTGTTCACACTATCTAATCTAGAAAATACTGAGGTATCATTAAGATGAGATGTGGAATGTGTTTAGTTCAGAGCCCGTTTCCTGCAGGCAATAGAAGGAGGTGACTGCTTTAAAGGTTGGCTGGTATCATCTCAGTTAGAAGACTCTGACTTCTGTAATTCTCTCCTGTCTGTCTAACTACTGTGTACTTAAATGTTTGAGAGCTAGATAAGTCTCTTGCCGTATATTTGTACACTGTGGTGGAGACTGGATCTTTACTGCAGCACCCAGGCAGTATTAAAAGCTAATAGTTAAATGTTGTCCCTGCTTGCATTTGCAGAGCTGCTTTATGAAGTCAACAAATGCTTCTTTTATCAGTAAACCCAGTATTCTACCTAGGTCCCCCATTCAGATACAGTGCTTGCTTTCTATTTAATGTTAGTGTTATAGCTCTGTTTTTCTGCTTTGTAAGTATTTCAGTGAAGCATACTACATTGTTTCACGTAGTGCTGAAAATTTTGCTTTGAAGTTTTTCATTTCTGTAGGGATCTGCTCCTTTAAGAAAAAAAAAATCGGCTAAAAAGTTAATTCCCTATTCTGGGTAGCAGTACAATGCGTATTGTTAAAAAGCCGTATTCTTAAACAAGTATTCTTCAGTTAAAAGTTTAAGCTTCTTTTTGTCTGCTAAGAAAAAAAATAACTCAGAAAAATAGTTGTATGTTTTAAATCATCATAACTTGCTGAGAGCCTGTGTCCCGGCTGCCAGTACTCATCAGCCTTACCAAGTTTTTTTGCTACTCGTGTCATGTTCCACCCCCTTGCTCTGCAAAAGCTCCCTCTCAAACAATGCAGAGGTCACGGCGTTGTGGAGCCTTGTGCTACTCATTGTCCTCTGAACGTGGTACAAGAGATCGCTGCAGTAGAAAGCATAGCTGATTTTATTGCCACAACAATATAGTCATTAACTTCATGTAATTAGCTTTGGCAAGACAGAAGTAGCAGGACTCAAAAAGTTTTGCCTTTACCTGCAATGTTTTCCCTGATCTGTCAAAATAAAACGCTGAATGATTGATGAGCACTGTGTACTTTTGTGTTCATTAGAAAAAACATGTCACTTTGGAATCTGATAGCTGAGTAAATGTGTATTTTTTTTGAAGGGCTTCTTCATAGGTTTCTTTTTCTAGGTTGCTCATTATTCCTACAACAGTCTTTGCTCTTATTTAGAAAAAAAAGGGGTTGTACTTTTAATTTGAGAAAAACTAGTGTATAAAATGAAAGGTGATTAAGGTGTAACTTAACATTTATGATTTTGGTGGTACTTCTTCAGTGGAATTATCTTTCAAATACCTGGTTGAATGGCAGCTATCATTTCTCTCAAATGACCAAATTCTTAGGTGGCTCAGAGGTACGAAAGTAAAGGTCTGTCTTCAGTCAGTGAGGTACAACAAGGTAGCGACACGGCTAGTACCACATGTGGTGACATGGGCAGAGCACAGATGATGAGGTGGCCACCTTTAGAATACACCTAGGGTCATATTCCATACACCCATGCACCCAGATAGGTAGCAAGATTCTTTAGGTATGCTGCCACTGTACCTTTAGAGCAAGATGCCGAGTATTTTATTGATTTGTGCCTGAATGTTACTTTTTAGGTTGGACAGAACAGCTGTTGCCAGACACTCCAGTTGAGGAGTCTACCCCAGCTTCTGAAAGTACTGAGAAAATAAAAAAGCGTTACAGGAAAAAGAAAAATAAACTTGAAGAAACCTTTCCTGCCTACTTGCAGGTAAAGTTATTGGTAAACTTCTTGTGTAATTCCATTTAGAAATCTGCTCTTTAGGTGTGTTCACAGAACCACAGAATATCCCAAGCTGGAAGGGACCCCTAAGGACCATCGAGTCCAACCCCTGGCTCCACACAGGACCAGCCCCATCAGAACAGATGACTGAGAGTGTTGTCCAGGTGCTGCTTGAACTCAGCCCAGCTCGGTGCAGTGACCACTGCCCTGGGGAGCCTGTTGATATGTAGTTCATTCGTTGAACTGTATTGATTCGTAGTTCATTTAAACCATTAATGCTTCTTTTCCGATTCCCAATTTATCATTCAAATGAAGTAGGATTTCTGTTAAGAACGTTCATAAGTTTGTAAAGAAAGCTGTGTATTATGTTAAATCTCCAGTCCTCTGGTGTTACCTCTCAATGTATAGATCTCTACTTGTTCTGAGAGAGGAGGTGGGGGGAAAGCAGCCTTTCTTTTTGCTCTCAACTGACACATGACATTTTCAGCATTCCGCTCTGTGGGATGTCTTAGCCTGATCATGCCATTTCCTCAAGGTATTAATATTTTTCTTTTCAGAAGATGATAAAATGTGATTTGACAGGGGAATCTAGTTTGCCTACAGTTGTGTGGTTCTATATGCCCTGCATCTCCCTACCACAGTAATCTCTGCTCTTTCCCCACCGTTAATTCTGTGATGTCCCTAGCTGGTAAGAGGTAGCAGTTGTGGATAATAACTAGGATATTAGTGGTGACTGAGCGAATTACCTACCTACAGCCCTAAACTGCCTGGTTTATGTACGTCTCTCACTGAGAACATTATTTGGCTCGCTCTTCTTCTCAGCCACCTTTTTCATGAAAACTTTATTAGTACTCTTGTGGATGTTCACAGAACTTCATGACATAGACTATATTAGGATTGAAAGCAAAGAATTGACAGAGAGGCAGAACACGCTGTCTGAAAATAATTTGTATTTCGTAAGTGGGGAAGTGAGTTGGAAAAAAAATACTTCAACAACATTTCTTTTGAGTTAATAAGAAGAAATATTTTTTTTCTAATGCACATTTTTCTTCTGTAAAACATAGAACAATTCGTAGCTGCTTTTTCTTGTTCCTGTAGGAATAACTGATATTGAAAAATCTATCTGTAGCTTTATTTTTAGCAGCCATATCCTAAATCAAGATCTTAAAGACTACATGAAAACAGGAGAAGTTGTTACATAATGAATAGAGATTGGCTTGAAAATTTGATAGGTTGTTGTCAAATTACTGAGTACTCAGGCTTAGGTGTGTGGTAGCTGTTACATAATGTTTTAAAAGGTACTAATGTAATTGTTACTGCAATTCGACGTTAGGCCGATTTTGTGCTAACCGAAATGCCGTGTGTGGTCGTTCCAGAATTTGGACCACAGTGTGCTGGTATGGTTTTCCTAAACTTCTTGTGTGGCCGTGATCAAGTCACCCAGTAGCATTCCCCTTCCTCGGCTGTGCTTTCTGTGCGAGGGGGAATACTGTAAATACTGAAAACCTTGTCATATGTAACAGCTCTGTGTGGGTGCACTGTCTGTGCTACGTATACATAAGACTGTAGGTTTTCTATGTAATTTAAGGTGGGAATTTAATCATGCAATATTAATAATGTACCTACCTCAGGTAAGTTGTATCCACCATCTACACATCTCCTAGCCTAGACGACATGCTATCACAGCCGAAGGCATGTGAGACTGAGACTGTATTTTTATATTTGTAGTCATCATTGGCTTTTAATTTTAACTTTGCCATTTACCCAACTTTTTCAATACAGTGGTCTTCCTACACTGAACCGTTTTGTCTTCTTTGCAGGAAGCTTTCTTTGGGAAAGACCTACTAGATACAAGTAGACAAAACAAGATGAGCCTAGATAATTTACCTGAAGAATCACTTCCACTCTCGTGTAAAACAAATCTGACCACCAATTTCCTGGATCCTTCATCTGACCCCCTTCTTAGCTCAACCTCCACGCCAGCTCAGGCAAAACTGGGACCTCAAGGTATACAAACCTAAAGTTAGTGATAATTCGGTAGTTTGATTTTTGATGTTGCAGCTGGGGCTTTTCCACTCTCTTTTCCACTTTTCTCACAATGTTTTTCTGATGTATTTTTCAACATTCTGTATATTAACTGTCCTTGTGAGGTTAAGTGACACTGATAATTAGTGATACTCAACTCCAGGGCTTCAGGTTTTTCAGGAAGACCAGTGGATGACACAATTGGCACTTGATGCAAATCTGAAACTCCTTGACTATAACATCCATGCCTACAAAATCCATGCAAATTAACTCTGTGTAAGAATAAGCATACAGATCCATTCTAGAAGATGGCAAAAATGATCTAATTAGATATTTTTAGAAGTCTCATGAATATTGGTTGGGTGAATATCCTCCAACTTGTGATTTTCTTCAATGTTTTAGACTATTTTAGCCAATCTCCTCGGAATTTTTGGTTCACCATGTCCTTTCTGAACGTGTGTGCCCTTTCCAGGTACAGTTTGTAGCCCCTAGGCAATGTTTTGCTTTTGCTATTGCAAAACCTTACTGAAGATACTGCTGAGAGTTTTGCAAACTAGCCAGAGGGTTGCAATGTGCTGCTGAAAGGGCAGCTTCACGCAAAGGAGCGATTAAAAGCAAAAACCTTACTGTCCCCTCCAAATTATTTCTTTCTCTCTGTGTTTTGTAGTAGGTGCTGTTAGCTAGAAGTGTCTTACAATTCTGTATGTTTAAACTCACTCTTTCTTGAGTATACTAGTCACAGTAATATAATTCCCTTGTCCAGAGAGTCATTTGAAGAGAGGTCGCTTATTTGTGATTGTTACTTGGGGAAAATACACTAAATAAAAGCAAAAGGGTACGTTATAATTAAACATGTCTGTATTTCCCTGGTTCCAGTGCTACAAGAAAGGAAGCTCACATAGACTTTTTTCCATCTAGCATTCTTCTGAAGCCAGAGAACTACAGATTCAGAAATCTTTGCTGGCCTGTCCAAGTGCAGGATTAAAGTAATTTATGTTCATTTATTACGGTAGTATTCGGTTTTAGAAATTCATTAACTTGATGTTAGTTTAATGTTCTGTTTTTCCAAAGTTTGAACGGAATTTTTAAAAATCTGTTCTTTATGAATAAGCAAGGTTGTAAAACTTCATCATTTCCCCTTCTTTTTATTCAGAAATAAATCGTAACAAGGTGGCTATTAATACATAAATCACTAGCAGTGGTTTCAGTGGATAGCCTACTGTCTTTCCCATTTTATATACGAGGGACTCAAAGGACAGTGCGTTCTGACCATAGGAACGTTCTCAAGAATTGTCTCTCAAGTGTTAAGATTTCCAGCCAAAATTGTGTCCATACGGAGCTGCTTGTTGTAGTTGGAGCGCCAGTGGGTGAAGTCATCTGCCAGTATTCTATTGATCAGTTCCAGTGCAATTCTTCTTAACTCTTTCACTGCGACTTTGGGGGAGACATTTGCACAATAGCATCTAGATGTGTGGGACCACCAGGTTCATTTTGAATGGTGGAGACCCTGGTAAACTGGCTAACAGCTGAGCTAGCAAAGTCCCATCTTCACTTCTGGCTGGTACTGCAGAGGAGCTGGAGGTGAGAACAGCGTCTGAGAGCGCCTGTGATATTTTTGTTGTTTTGATACAGTCCTGCCTTTGGAGCAGGAACAACGTGAACTGCTTCATTGACTGCAGTGGGAGCCTGTCGGACCTTATTGTTACCAACAATACGGTGCTGTTTCTCACAAGGATTGCTGACTGCTGCGAGAGTCCTTCCTTAAGTGGATAGGTCTTTTCCACAAGGAAGATGTTCTTCTTGTTTAATTCCAGAATTAAGGGTTAAATCACTTGTTCATCTTTTAAAGAGCTCTCAGGCATCTGAAGAGGAGGTTACTCTCTCTGCTTTGCTTTTGGGCGTGTGCGTAGGGCTGCTAGGGAGTCGAGCAGCGATGCGTTCAATCTGCTCCTGAACTGACTGTACATTTCAATGGCACATTCTGTGACTGTTCGTTCTTGGAGCTTGATTAAGGGTAGCTGAAGCTTTTACCAGCCAAGATTGCAGTAGTGATGGGGATTGGCCAAGCTGGCCAGAAGAGGGGTTTTGGAGTCCTTTGTTTGCTACTAATTTCCAGTAACTGTGACTGAAGTGAGCCTTAGGCTCCCAATCCTGATTTCTGTCTGGCAACCAGGTTGCAGTTTGTGTTTCCAGTTACAAGACTCGCTTTTCCTGAGGTTTTATCAAGTGTGGCACACTACACAGTGTATTCTGCATGGGACTAACCCTTAAAATCGTGTCCAAGACAGTGATAGAGCAGAGTGCGAAGGGTTGCTCACTGGGAACACAGAGCACCAGATCTCCTGGTTGTTCATGGGTAAAGTTGAAGGTGGTGACTGAAGGCAGTCTGAAGACTGTCAGCATCTCTCTTGAGTTTCTTGACCTAGGTGTCTCTGACAAAAAAGAGGCCTCTTGGCAAGGTCTGTTCCAGCAGTGTGAGCTTCCCTTTAGTTCGAAATAGCTTAAATTAAGTGTATTTTTTCTAGGGATGCTGAAAAAGTCATCTGTTTAAGTAGGGTCTCCAGAGAATGCTGAAGAAATTCTTGCTAGACAAAAGAAATGGGGTTGTCTGAATCTCTGTGCAAGTGACTGAAACGCTGCTGGGATGTTTTACAACTAGATATGTTGTTGTAACCTTGGGAGAGGCATTTTTATTCTTTTAGAACTTCATAAATAAATAAAAGTAAATGCATTGGAAGAATCAGGATCACGAGATAGCAGTAGAACTGTGCTCTCTTAGAGATACAGCATTACAAGCAAATTATTTTCCTTTTTGCTTTGTCTTAGTTTTCATCTCCGTTCTGAGAAAGTCAAATTAATGTGCAGTATTGAGCTATTTGTTTGGCAGCAGATGTCAACCAGCTATTGATTTTGATCTGAAGCAGCTGACTAAAGTGATTTAGTTGTTTCCAAGATAATATTTAGCATACATGGAATTAAAACGAGGAAAAAAATAGAAGCAAAATGTAAAAATATGCTTTAGATTAGATGTCTTATCTGAGACTTACAGATCATAGAGTCTAGCTCTCTGCTCTCAGTAACATTCAGCCTTTTTATAGACTTAACAAGCTCCATTTTGAAAGCAGGTAGCTTTTGTCCAACCTACTAATCTCATCAGAAGGCCATTACAGAATCTGATTGCCTTAATAGTTAGGAGCCCTCTAATTTGAGGCCTGAATTTATTTGCAGCCAGTTTGTAGCCATGGGTGGTAAACTCTTCAGTTATATCTTTCCACCTGAGCTCTTTCTAGCTACTTATTCCATAGATTTATATTCAAATTAGAAGTTGACTTTCAGGGGCTATTCCCAAGCACATTACTAAGGGCTGTGGAGAAAAACACCGTAACATAAAATACTACAGAATAATTAAAGGCTGCTAATGTCATCTTGTTGCTTCCTTCATTAGGGCTTTTTTCTCCCTGATAGTTACCTGTCTTCAAGTAGGAATTCAGGAAAGTTACAGAACAGCTAAAATTATTCCTTTGCCTACCAGCCAACTGAAGTTGTTATCATCATCTTGTGGTGCCTGGTGTTAGTGATGTGCATAATTAGACCGAACTGCCAGAAGAAAAAAAGTATCTCAACAACACCACCCCCCCAAAAAATCAACCAAAAAACCCCCACCAACTAGGTGCTGTTTAAATCCTTACATTTCATAGTAGTTTCTACTAGGTACACAAAATACGTATACCCACAGAGTGATGCGGTTTTGAGGCACTCTTTAATGCTTCTGATACCAATAGGAGCCGTATTCTTTATGTATATGTAAGCAGACTGGTCTTCACTGGCACATCGATCCACCTAATTGATTGACAAACATAAAACATGATTTAGTTAGGATGGTGTCATCTTGTCTGCATTACAAAGGAAAAAATAAAGAATAAAAATAGGAAGGTGAAATCAAGAGTAATTCTCATTTTGACTTTCAGTAGTGGTAGAAGGGAAAAGGATTGTCTCTGAGAAACAGCAGAAGGGACATTTAGATCACTGGAATTCAGCAACTTGGAAAGTAGCCTCATGGTATAAGTAAATCCTTGGCACTGGGCCTCTGAATTAAGCTAGAAATACTTTCCTGGGGCAGTTGGTTTGTAACAGAGGGGAAGATAACCCATATATCTATGAAATACGTAATTGCTCTTTGACTTTCTGATCCCTCTTTAACCTGCCCATATTTGTTTTCCACATTGTACATTGTATGTTTTGTATTAATCCCTTTTCTCTCTTAAATTATAGGTGTATTTGTATATTTTACCATCTCTTCATGATTTGTTGGTTTTGCAGTGATTGCTTGTGTAGTTAGGATAGTTTGCAATTTTTCTGAAAAACATTTTTTTCAACTTCTATTTATTTGTCAAATAATTTTCTTCAAATGTTGCACATCTGTAGTAGTCCTAAAAATCTAGTTAATAAAACCAGATGGGCCATTTGGAGTTGTTTCTCTCTAATGAATTGGATGTCATGAAGATAATCATATCCAGAATTTATTATTTGATATTAAATAACTTATGGCTAGGCCCAGGCCAGTTTTTCCTAGACAACAAACAGACATGACATTTCTGCCTCTGGCTGTTCTCACTTCTTCAGGACTCCTCCTGATCTTAAAAATAGCATCTCCAATTTCCATTTACTTGTTACTGCTTCTTACTTTTACGTTTTACTTCCCTATCAGGGTGTAGTAACTGGTTGCTCCGTAGTCTGAAGAAAGGTGGTGATGATAGAAGAAGTAACTGATCACTTTCTCACCCCCCCTTTTTTTTTTTTAAATATTCCCTGTCGAGTTACTGTAAGCTGTGTCCATTTGTTGATGTTTAAATTCATAGGCCTTTGTGTCTTAGAGGCTGCAAGTTCTCACTAGGTCTTTTAGGGTTTTTTTCCCCTAAAACCATCCAGTCTTTCTTTCACATGAGTGATTACGTTTTCACTTTCGAGCAAATACTAAACAACGTAAGGCCGTGAAGATGGGTGCAGTACTGGCTTGGGGGAAAGACTAGTCTGCACAGTCTCTCACCCCAGAGTCTTTTGGAGTGCTTAACACACTACAGAAGGCCCTTAGAGCCTGGTAAATCTGTGTTTGAATTTATAGCTCAAGCTGTAGTGCACCACCAGAGTCATGTATAAATGCCACGACTGGTTGATTTTGTTTGTTGCATCTTATACAGGTAGCACCGACGATCCTTTAGCTGATCTTTCTGAGGTCTTAAATACTGATGATGATATTCTTGGAATACTTTCTGATGATTTGGTAAAGTCTGGAGATCATTCGGGTACGTATGTTTATAAGGTCTCTCCAGCGTTTGTCTTCTCTTTCCTCTTTATTGTAGATGTCTTTGTTGTGTTCTACCTATAGGTGGTGGTCTAGGTGATTTCAGATACAATTTTCATATCTTAAGAATACCTGGGTTTGAGATGATTTTATTGTCTTCTACCCCCAAAAAATCCCCAATCTTTTCAACGTTTTGTTTGACTTGGCTCTTTGCTTTGCTGCTTAAGAGAGAACAAAACGTAGCTGCTGTTTTCTATCATACCTGCATAGCTTTTTTCAGCATGCAGCTTTTTCTTTACTTTTTTTTGTTTTCGTGTTATAATCATCCATTTTGTCTGGTTTGGGTCCTGTAGGTCTTGATTTATGCACTTTCCAGGTTGAGAACTCACCCTCCCCATTTGGTAAGAAACTAAACAATGGATGATCCATGGTTAGAAGTAGTCATCTTTCCTAGTGGTTTTAGCTGAAAGAACTGCATGTGTAGAAACTAGTACTCCTTTACTGTGTCACTAATTCATGCTTTCATTTTTCCACTCTTTCTGTGGTGTTTGAGTCTAACACGACCTATAAACTCTGCACTTTGCATTTAAGAGTACTGCATAAACTTTTGCTTACAGCTTTCAAAAATCTTGAGTTTTTGTGTTTCATGATACAAACCCATGCGTTTTCTTGCTGTCACTGTTAATTTTAGTATTACTTCTAGTAGTAGTGTGTAGTTTTTATCATAGTGGTACTTTCTGTAAATTAAAAGCATTTTAACAGTGTGAATATATTAAAGCATGACTAAAGAGGTCAGCATCAATCTTTTTGTTTCCACTGGATGATGATTCATCACTTTATGTAAAACACAGGTCAACAATAAGTAGAATGGCATGTTTCATTATTTTAAATTTGGGTTTATTTGGTATCTAATACAGAAATATATTTTAAATATTGAAGTGTGTAGGTTTTGTTTTGTTTTGTTTTTTCCAAAGATATCTCTCATTTGAGAGATTTGTTGACTTGCAAAGGATGTTAGGAAATTTATGTAGCAAGTTATGTTTTCTCAGTACCAACGTATCGCATCATCTGATGGAACCCAGAATATTCAGTTGGTTTTGAAACAGAAATTGCTATAACTTGTTTGATATTGATTACGTTTCAACAGCACTTCAGTAGATATTTAACGTAATATTATAAGAACTTTTGGGGTGAACCTTAAGGTACATAAGAATGAACCATACTGACTACTGGTGTGATTGTTTTTAAAATGTGAAAAACCACAGTGGAACCTGTGTACTGCAAACTATACACTCAAAAACATGCTGTACCTAAACTCAGTAGTCTTACTTCAGCAAAGATTTCCAATTCTTCCAGTTGCATTCTAGTCAGTTAACATCCTCAAACAGCATAGTAACCTCGAGGTAAATAGTGGGCAGCTTTGTTTACTTTTTTAATTAATGTCTTTGCCTTAGCTTTCAAATCTCAGAACGTCTTGGTTTAGGTGATAGCTGAGCTCTATGGAAAAAAAAGGTTTTATGCTCTTTTTTTCTGTACCAATAACTTTTATTATTTATGTCTAACTTAATATTCTTTCTTCCTTCAGCTGGATTGGATATTGGTCCCATCTCTGATGATCCCTCTTCTCTGCCTCAGCCGAATGTCAACCAGAGTTCACGGCCACTGAGTGAAGAACAGTTGGATGGAATCCTGAGTCCAGAATTAGACAAAATGGTCACAGATGGTAATTATTTTTTTTTTGTCCTTGATCTTGGTCTTCTGGCAAACTTAAGTTGTTTGCAGAATAAATTTTATTGCATCTTTTGACGATTACTCATTCGGTGCTGTCTTTACTTTGTCCAGGTGCTATTCTTGGCAAATTGTACAAAATCCCAGGTACGTGCTCTAATCTTTGTTGTCTTTTATAAAATGCAGTTTAATAAACAATGCCAGCCAACTCATGCATGGTGTTTTTGCAGAGCTAGGAGGAAAGGATGTTGAAGATTTGTTCACAGCTGTATTAAGTCCAGCAACCACGCAGCCAGCTCCTTTACCACAGCCTCCACCTCCACCACAGCTTATGTCCTTGCATGCTCAAGGTATGTTCCTTTGTCAGTTTTACCAACAGCAGCCTGATCAGGGGAGCTCTTTGAATACTGATGTGAAAGTAGGACACGCCTTACTTTCTGCTCTTCTTAATTTGTGGAGTCTGCCGTTGTTAATTTATGAAGTATTCTAAAACTGTTCTGAAGAGGATAAGTGATTAACATGCATTTAAATATTGCTAACAGGAAGGGACAGTTACTTTAGATCTTTCTGACACACTGGAGCTTTTATTGTAGATGATGCTTCCATATTTTTGAAATTTGGCTGTGATAAAGCCTGTGTTCTCTTCTGACTTTACTCTTTAATTACTTTAGAGCACCTCCTCAAGGGTAAGAAAAGAGTCTGCATAAAAGTGATTTGCTGAGTCTTAATTTCCTTTAAGAATTCAGTTTAACATGTTAACTAGTCCTATCCAAATAATAGAGAGAAGACAAAGTAATTTTGAAATGTATCTGGGAGATTGATTTATTTGTTACTACCAAAATTATCATGAGTTGATACAGCATATTCCTGCCTTTTTATTGAAAGCAAGGTACAGATTGATTTGATTTTTGTATTTTATTTATTTTACCAGTAGAGCTGTTTTCTTTTTTTGCAGTATATATGAGCATAATTAAATGCAGTTGTTTCTCATCAGACATCACCTCTGGTGGATTTTCCCTGAGCTCATGTAAAGAGTGCCCATTCTGTTATACTGGTACTACAAAAAGTAGTATGCAAATTGATTTCACCAGTGAATCATAAGAAAAAAAAATAGTTTCCTAGTTGGATGAATTTCCATTAAAAGCAAAGACTTCAAAAAGTCTTAGAAAGGAGATAGTTTAAAGCAAATAATGAGGTGATTTAAAGCAAAAGACAATATAGATATTGCCTGTTTCCCAGTTACTTGAGTACTTGGAGATAACTTCAGCATTTGAGCTCTGAAAGGTTGTTGAACTTCTCCCTGTGGGAACTACCAGAATTACAAAGTTTTGGATTTTTAATTTGGTTACGGTGTAATGATCCACGTGTTTCTGTGAGATAAATGCTTCAGTAATGGGGAAGCTTGCATCAAGTTTCAGCAATTTCAAATAAAATTAATGCTCTCTTCTCGTAAAGACATGTGATCCTACAGTGCAAACCAGAAGCCTGACTCCATGCTGTTTGTTTACCAGGTCTTCACAGTTATGGTATACTGTCTATTTAGCAGCTATAATAAAGCACATTCTCTTAAATTTTGAGTTACTTTCATCCAAATGATACTTTCTGCATAGTGTGTATAACCTGTGGACCAGAAGTCAGTGTCCTAAAGCTTCAGGGAATGATACGGTGTCATCCGAAAGATGCATCTAGTTCCTGAGCTACTTCTATGCTTTTAAGAAAATACTGGGACAACAGTTATAATCACATTTAAATGACAGGGATTCAAAGGCCAGTGTCAATTCTGTGTGGGAACATCTGCAAAGACCATCTGCTGGACTGAATCTGTGCCACATTTGCCTAATATTGTAATGAAATAAATAAAATTTTCTGCCTTCTTACTGCTAGGCTGGACATGTAATTAGAAGATGCTGATGCTCATTTGACTAGATTTATCTGTTTCATTGGTTACAAACTAGGGAGTTAGCAGCTAATGAGGCTTACTTTGGTACAGTGCTCAGAAGTCTCAGAAGAGATGTTTAATTCAGGTGTCTAATGCTAATTCTGCAAGGACTGAAAACAACCTTCTCGGTGCCTGCTGCTTGGATCTGGGTATAACAAACATCACAGACCATTATTAGCCTTTAAGAATATCTCTCAATAAAAATGCAGCATCGTAGTGTGGGCTACTGCAAAAGTTTTAGAAATCCGTTTTTTAAACCCATGATTCTTCAGACAACCAAAAAAAAAATCTGTCCAGGGGTGTGATACAGTAGAAAAGAATCCCTTAAGAAGCAATATAAACTGATCTAAAATCTTTTCCAAAAATGTAAGATCAGTACTATAAAATTTTTAAGCAATTAGTTTTTTTGTTAGATGAGACATCACTTTTTCACTGAAAATTTCCATCTCTACTTTAAAAGTAATCACCCTTTAAAACTGTAATTAAAATTTCTTCTTTCCAGGAGAGAATGCGTTTCCAAGAGTGCCTCTTATGAATGGTCTGATTGGCCCTAACCCTCATCTTCCTCATGCGGCATTGACTGCTGGAGGTGGACTGGGCACTTTCTCTCCCATTACACAGCAACCATATACTGATACCAGGTAAGGCAAGATGGGAAATGAAAAATACCTGTTGTTCAGCATTTATCACTTGGGAGGTGATGTTATTAATACTGTGATATTATTAGTGTTTAACTGCGTAGTTCTTGACAGCTACTACAAAAACTCCTGTATTCTTGCAGCCCGTTCACTACTGAAATAGCAAACAGAGTAACTACTTTGCTAATTGTTTTGGTTTTTTATATTGAGAGAAATCTGTCTATAAAACAAAACCCCTTTTCTGATTTGCAGGGATAAGAATTCAACGTTCAATCCGATGGTAAGTGATCCGAACAGCTCATGGGCACCATCTGCTCCACCTTTGGAAGGTGAAGGCGATACTATGTCCAATGCTCAAAGAAGCACTCTTAAGTGGGAAAAAGAAGAAGCTTTGGGTGAAATGGCAACAGTAGCACCCGTTCTCTATACAAACATCAACTTCCCTAACCTAAAGGAAGAATTCCCAGGTGAGTGGTTTACCAATAAAGTTAAATATTTTGTAGTAATTTTTGCATCTTGATTTGAAATAATGTGAAATAAACTTACCAAAGCCTTTCGCGTTAACACTTTTTTTTTCGTTGCAGACTGGGCTACAAGAGTGAAGCAGATTGCTAAGCTTTGGAGGAAAGCAAGCTCGCAGGAGAGGGCTCCATATGTGGTAAGAACAACTACCACCTGCAGTCCCGTACTTCAACAGACATGCATTTAATTTTTTAGGTTTTCTTTTGTTTGTTTGGGTTTTTTAAAAAATAAATAAAGTTCTGGGGCTAGTGAAAGCTTGTTAAAGGATTAGCTGCTGCCTGAGCATTCACCCCATTCATGGTGTTGCGCACACACACACACACTTGGATGCGCTTTCTCTTTCTTCTAGCTCGACCCTAGATCTCCTGCAGCAGAGTCTCAGGCATTGTATTTTAGAAAATAATTTATTTAATTGAAGGATGCAGCAGCAGGATCAGCCTGGGCTGGATGCCTCTAAAGTGAGGCACTCAGAACAAAGAAATCCCGGGGCAATTATACCCTTGGGTCCCATGCACCTGCCCCTCACGCGCCCTTCACACACTATCCATGTGTCCTTTAGTTCAGTGATGATTTTTTGTCTAGGGTCTTCTAATATCTAATTGGATTCTTCTTCTGTGTCCAGGCAGGCAGGCTCTTATCTTGTTGACTTGCAGTTTCTGCAGTTTTCCCCAAAGGTTAGAGACTCCTTATCTTCTGGTTTACAGTCCTGTGCACCTGCCCTTGATGGTGGAACATAGAGACCTGAAGAGTCCCAGACTTGGAAAAACACTACCGAGATAGTAGTGTGATATCAAAATACTTTCCCATACTAAAAGGCAAAACACAGCACTGTGCCAGCTGTTAGGAATACTCCGAGGAAAATTACTGAGGAAAATACCTCTATCGCAGCCTAAGGCTTCAGCAAATCTAGCCACTCTGCTAAGTAAAGCTAAGCAGACAGCACAAATCACACTCCATTGTATTCCTAAGTAATTTATTCTAATTAAAACCTGCTTATTTACCTTACACAGCTAATATTCCTCAACAAAGTTGACTTATTCCAAGAACGCCTTGGTAATTTGACTTCTAACTCTGGCTACTTCTACCTGTATTCTTTGCTTTTCAGTCTTGGAATAAACTGTATTGAGCAGTCTAAAGACAACAGCTGAGACTAGAATGTTTGAGGTTCCCCGTTCTTCTCTGCTAGATTTTATTCATGCTTCAGGCCTTATTTGCTATGTTCGTTTCTGCACAGGATCTCACCAGTTCCTTCAGAAGGACAGTAACACATCGTTATGTGACCTACTTCTCTTCCATCCTCCTCTATCACTAGTCTTTTCTTTTTTGCCCCATTAGAGTTGCTGCAGTCTTTCCTGTTGAACTAACCATTCCAGAAACGTCAGTGCTCACATCCCTACTTTCCTCATTTTTTTTGCTGCTCCTGTGTTCTTTTCTTACTGTTCGCCTTCATTACTTGTGCTCTTCTATTGCTTTGCAGTAGAAACTCTTTTGATATCTTCCGTGTTGTGGGAGCATGAAGGACTCCATTTATCTCTCCAAAAGCATTCACCACCTTCACTTCTGAGTCAAGTGAACACATGTAGTTGTAGTAGCTCTGGAGTTGCGTGGTCTCTGATTCCATTCTGTAGAACTTCAGCCATTCAAAGGGTGCCTTTGTGCTCTGTTGAAACCTCTTGTCCACATCCAAATCTCTGAACCTATATTAGTTTCATTCTTTTTGACCTTGCCAGCCATTGTTAGCAAATGTACTTTTCTTTAAGTTCCTGTAACATCTCCATTCTCTTCTGTTTCTCCTCTTGTATTTGCTTCGTCACAACAGTGGTTGGATGATCGTTCTCACTTTGTAGATGTCTGTGGATTCTGCAGGGTTCTGCTTCCAGTCTCTTAGCCTCCCCCCACCTGCACTTTTATAATATAGTCCCATTGGTAATCAGATTTGATCCCCATGTATGTTGATGGCTCAGAGAGTATCACATTACCAGCATCATCATCTACTGTCCAAATTAAAAAAATCCTCTTATCTCTCTGACAACTTTTAGGGAAGAAATCGTTACCCCAAACTCAACATGGGAAGTGGAGTTCCTGATCTACCTGCTCCCCTTTCAATTTGAAAGAATCATTCTTTGTTGTCATCTTTGTATCACTGAGACATTGTCATTATTCTGCTTTTTATTTGGGCCTGTAACCTCAGCAACCTGGACCTCTGTCATTTTATCCCTGCTATATTTAAGCTCGGTGATTCCTTCTGTATGGTATTTATAAGATACTATCCACTTACATGGGTGGATTTTTATCCAGGCATTTATCACTTCACAATATTTTTATTACTGATTTTTTAAATTTTTATTTTTATTTGCTCTTAACAAATGCAGTCCTGTTCTCCTGATGGATGTCCAAAAAGCAGCTGTAAATTTGCTTCCTTCACATTCGGTAGGAGGGCGCATGCAAGTGCGCACACATGAGGATTTAGATGTCAAGAAGCAGTGTTTTCCCACAGAAGTTACAGGCTGTGTACTCTTGCCATTCAGTTGTTGCTAGTGTTCCTGGTGTTGTGCACACAAGAAGCTGCTGTGGTACCTCTCCTGAGGGACTTACGCTCTGTGGGGATGAGTAAAGGCTCCCTTAGAAATGAAATTCAGTAGAGTGTTAGTAAATTTTCTCTGCAGGCTTTTTACTTTCCTTAGCATGCACAATCCCATCACTAATAGGAGAAAATGATGTTTTCTACTGCTGTGACACTGGTGCTCTCATCCATAGAATCATAGAATCACCAAGGTTGAAAAAGACCTCTGAGATCATCCAAGTCCAACCGTCAACACCACCATGCCTACTAGACCGTGTCACTGTTGCATTGTTGGAGGGGAAGGATTTAAGCCTTTTCTGCTAGGCAACCCCCACTTGACAACTGCAAATAAAATTGTGAAAAAGATGCGAGGATTTGATTCAGAAAAGGGATCACATCCTAAATTGGTGGTAAAACAGACTCATTGAAACTTCTATTAGGTGCTTTAAAGTGTCAGTATGGCTGTAAAATGCCTCATTGAAGAGAAATTGCTGTTCTTCCATCCTATTTTTCCTGATCCATAAGCCCATATCCTATGTTTATACTGCTGACTTAACACAGCCTGAGATCTATAGAGGCTATTTAATGGAGTAGACTGTATTTTTCTTGTCATTGAAGTTCTCCACATTAGTGGCCTTTATTGATCCAAACATCATCTGCTGTGCTCATGTCTTCAGATTGCACACCACGTCAATATGTGATTTGAAAGGTAAACTGGTGGGATTCGTGCGTTCTTGGCACAGCACAGTACCTGAACAGAGACTCCTAACGCTTAAAAAACCTCCACTGCTAATAACTCCTTAGTTCTTTCCACATATGTTAGTTTAAACACAGAATATCTACAGAGATGAAGCATTTTCAGTTTAAAACTCCTTTTAAAGTGCATAATTCTGTTTTCACAAGCGTGCATGTGATGAAAACAGGCTGTACAAATCACGTGGTTGTAGATTTTGTAGGAATAACAGATGCAGCGTTCACACTTAGCTGAAGAAAACAAGCCCCTAACTACTTTTTTTTTTATCTTTTCCCAGCACAAAGCCAGAGATAATAGAGCTGCTTTGCGCATCAATAAAGTACAGATGTCAAATGACTCCATGAAAAGACAGCAGCAACAGGATAGCATTGATCCTAGCTCACGCATCGACTCCGACCTCTTTAAAGATCCATTAAAACAGAGGGAATCGGAACATGAGCAGGAATGGAAATTCAGACAGGTGTGTTGCATTTAGGGTGTTTTGTTATTCTTCTTCCAGTTTTTTATTGCATTGTTGGAATCTGTTGTAATAAAATCAATTCTAATCTTTCTTTGTAGAAGAATATAAAGTCAGCTGTTCTGTGCAGGAAGAAAATAGATGCTATCAGAACAAAATCTGCTTGTAAATTTTAGAAAACTTTGGTTAAAACTTGGCTCTTAAATCGTAGCTACTATGGAAATAGGTTATTCTTTCTCTGCATGGCTAGCTCGTGCTGGAGTTTGTTTTTATATACCCTATGTTGCAGTAACCTTATCCTGCAGACTGCTGCTTCAAATTGGGCTGGTTGACTCTCGGAGCCCATTTTCCTTACATCAGTGCTGCATCTGTCAGTAACCTTTTGTCTTCAGAGTATAAGGTTGGAAAGCAGTGCTGCTCTTTAGGCAACCTGGGAAATGCTTCTTCCCAGGCAATCAAGGTGCATGCCAAGGTAATTGAACTTCAAAAACAACCGGACACTCTGCTCCCATTGCATTTAAATTTTGCAATTAACAGTTCTTTATAACGAATCTTCATGTGTCCTAAAGTTTTAATTATTGATTCAGTTATCAGAAAAATCTTGTGTACCCTGGACTTAAAAGTGTAACCCTTCTCCTCATAATTTTAAAATAGCAAATGCGGCAGAAAAGTAAGCAGCAAGCCAAAATAGAAGCCACGCAGAAGCTCGAGCAAGTGAAAAATGAGCAGCAGCAGCAGCAACAGCAGCAGCAGCAGTTTGGTTCACAACAGCTTCTGAACCAGTCTGGCTCAGACACACCTAGCAGCGGGATCCAGAGCCCCTTAACGCCACAGACAGGCAATGGAAGTATGTCTCCTGCACAACAGACGTTCCATAAGGATCTGTTTACAAAGCAGCAGCTACCTGCTACACCTACGTCAGCATCCTCAGATGACGTGTTCCTAAAACCACAAGCCCCACCCCCTACTCCGACCCGAATCCCAGTACACGATTCACAGTCTCAGTCTCCTCAAACACCATCACAACAGATGTTTTCTCCAGGTTCCACAAATACAAGACCTCCTTCTCCAATGGATCCGTATGCTAAAATGGTGGGAACACCTAGACCAGCACCCATTAACCAAAACTTTAGAAGAAATACCATTGCACCATTAGATACCTGCGCGCCACAGTCGTCCGTATCTCGGCCCATTCAGGTAACCGAACCATCGGGAAGCAGGCCTTCACCAGTCAGGGATTCATGTTCTTCATCTCCAGGTAGCAGTGATCCCTATGCAAAGCCACCGGACACGCCCAGGCCTGTCATGACATCAGAGCAGTTCTCCAAACCGCTGGGAGTCCCAAGGTCGCCCATAGTTATGGAACAGTCAGGGAAGGTTCCTTTAGCAGCTGGAAGCAGTGATCCATTTACGAAGCCAGCTCCCAGAACTGATACGTTTCAGAGACAGAGGGTAACTTCTGCTGATGCGTACGCACGGCCACCATTGACTCCTACTCCTACTCCTGTTGACGGTAGCCCTGGGCCTTTTAAAACTCCTATGCGCCCACCGCAGTCCCCACAAGATCCTTACGCATCAATGCCGACTACACCAAGGCGCGTGGCTGTTGATCCATATGAAAGGCCGGCTTTGACACCAAGGCCAGTGGATAACTTTGCCCATAATCAGCCCAGCGATCCGTACAGCCAGCCTCCCCTTACTCCCCATCCTGCAATAAAGGAGACTTTTGCCCATCCACCCCGGATAGTCCGACAACAGAGTGATTCTTTCACTCAGTCTGGACCCATTTCAAGGCCAGCTTCTCAGGACCCTTACTCCCAGCCTCCAGGTACTCCTCGGCCGGTTGCTGATCCTTATGCCCAGCCTCCAGGAACTCCTCGGCCCACCACAGTTGATCCATATATGCAGCAACCACCAACACCAAGACCTGCTCAGCCAGTGGATTTATTTGCTCAGTCCCCAGGAAATCAGAGACATTCTGATCCATATGCCCAACCTCCTGGAACACCAAGGCCAGTTCTCAATGATCCTTATTCTCAGCAACCAGCAACTCCAAGGCCAGGGATTCCAGAGACTTTTAACAGACCTGCGATGACAAGACCAGGACTGATACCAAATAGAGATCCTTTCCTGCAGACACCACAGAACAGGTTGCAGGGCACTTTTGTCAGACCATCAGATCCATGTTCTCAAACTCCCAGACCTGCAGGACCTGCAATAACTGATTCATTTAGCCATGGTCCATCTACTCCAGCACGTGACCCATATGATCAACCACCAATGACTCCAAGACCTCAGCCAGAATCTTTTGGAACTGGTCAGCTGGCCCATGATGCTGCTGAACAGCCACGGCCTGGATCCGAGGGCAACTTCAGTGCATCTGGAAGCTCTCCCATGAATTCTCAAGGACAACAGTTTCCCAAAGTTTCGCAAGTTCCTGGCCCAGCACCCACTACAGGAGTAACAGATACACAGAATACCATGAATATGTCTCAAGCAGATACTGAGAAGTTAAGACAGGTGAGAATAATGTTGAATGGTACTAAAATATCAGTAGAATTTCCCCCATCGTTTTTGAATATTTGAAGTTTGTTGCCATTAAACATAGCTATATAATGTGGAATTATCTTCATTCACTTAGTAGGCTAATTCGGTCCTCCTGGATGGAATCACAATATATAGGATACAGAAACATCAGTAATTTGTAAGGAGTTTGGACAAGATTTGAAAAGAAAGCAAAGGCCATCTTTAAAGCTGTTGAAGATGTAGATGTTTAGTCTGTGATAGCTCTTTTCTCTACAGTGTGAGGAAAAAAATCCCTTGAAAGGAACATGAATTCTATCCTATAATAGATGAGATGTAGAACTAATTCAGCTCACTGGCTGAAAAAGGGAGTATAGGCAAAGATCTCAGACTAGACATCTAACTTTTCAGCTGGCTGAGGTGAACCCTACCATTGGTCAGCTGCTCTTCTGGAGGCATGTTCATTCCAGGCTTTTGTCAACGAGTCTTTGGCAAACAGTTCTTACTGAGACACTTGTGGAAAGCTACTCAGCCTTTTGCTTAGAGCGAGCAGTGGGATTTAGCAGAAAAATTGGTAGTATTTATTATACAGAGTCAGAGTAAATTCTGGAGCTCTGGTGTAAACCTCTTGCTGAGTTTTCCTCAGTGAACCTTTGGTCACCTTTTCTCCCTCAGAAGGCACTTCTTCCTGTCGTAAAAGGGTTTGTGTTATTGGAATAGAAAAAGGAAAAGTAAATTGCTCGTATGTTAATTGATAAAGTGGGTTCCAACTCTACAGTTTAACAAGAGGTCTGGAGATCAGGTTGTGTCACCAGCATCTTGCACTACCTCATCCCTCTTCTAATTTCTGAGATGATTATGGTAGTTTGTAATGTTTACCTGTAGTGATTGAAGAATTTCTTTCCTCCAAAAGGCTTAACCTAGCAGAGTGTAACACTTCAAAATATGTCAATTGCAGTGTCAAGCACAACGATTTTTTTTTTAAACAGCGCCAGAAGTTACGTGAAATTATTCTACAGCAACAACAGCAGAAGAAGAATGCGGTTCGTCAGGAAAAAGCCTTACAGGATGCATCAGCTCCTGCCCATGCAACTCCTCTTCAGCATTGGCAGCAAGACAGCTTAAATCAAATTTTTAACCGCCCTCCTCCTCCATATCCTGGGAATGTTAGGTCCTCTGTTGTCCCTCCAGGGGGGCCAAGGTTCACCGTATACCCAAAAGATCAACGCGGACCATTTCCTGATGGACAGTTCAACAGGCCCCAGTTTCCAGGCGATATGAATGCCATGGGGATGAGAGCTCATGGTCTTCGGTAAGCTCTGTGATCTCCTAAACCCAGAATATTACAGAGGTAGTTCTACATTTACAGAAATGTTTAGATAAAGAGGTTTGGTTTGTGGTTCTGTTTTTTGTGAAAGATTATCTTCGTTATCTACAGTAGCTGGTAATGTTCCTGAAGTGAGAATGTACAGTGAGTTTTCCTGTAAGGATCAGTAGTATTAGAATGTGTGGTTTACGCTAACACTGTTTTACACAGTCTTTTATTGGGAATTAATCAGAAATAAAAATGGAGAAACCACAATACTTCTGAAAGTTATGTGAGCTGAAAGATCTTGTGGCCCATGGTTTTGGGGCATTTTATTTTTTTTTTAAAAGTGAAAGGTCTGACTTTAGCTTTGATTTATCATTAATGAATATACGTAATATTCTTGTTTTCATTCATAATGAATGTGTAACAAAATCTCAGCTTCTGCCTGGCCATTTTTACAGTGAATGCTGTGATGTAAAATGAATACCAGTATTGACATACATTGTCATCTCAGGAATTATTATTTTCAGTATTTTTTATTTACTTCACTAATTTTTAAATCCACACAAACTCATTTTTCTACGCTGAGTTGCATTAACATGTTGTTGATCTACTAAGATGGTTCTTACTGCCATTATTATTATTGGAATCGAAACCAGGTTGTTTATTAAACATAATTAAAGCAATTATTTTATTGTAGTCATAAAGCTCATTTAAATGTAAGCATAATTAGTCAAAATATTTATTTAAATATCTTAATGAATGCATCATGTAAAGCGTTTTGGTGAATAGTTATTTAGTCAAATATGTCAGGCTAGGCAGTCCTGAGAAAAAAGATTATTTAGTCTTTCATACTTTATTTTAGATATGGGTTTCCTGGAGGTGGCCATGGTCCACCGTCAGGTCAAGAACGTTTCCTCAGTCCTCAGCAGCCAATGCAACGCCCTGGAGTTCCACCACAGCTGAGAAGATCTCTGTCTATTGATATGCCTCGGCCAGTGAACAATCCACAAATAAGTAATACATCTGGGATCTCTCAACATTTTCCTCCGCAGGGAATTCCAGTTCAGCAGCACAATATATTGGGTCAGGCATTTATCGAGTTACGTCACAGAGCTCCTGATGGGAGGCCAAGGCTGCCTTTTAATCCTGCTGCCGCAAATGTTATGGATGCAGCAGCACAGCATCAACGACACACAGGGTTCATACCCAGACAGGATTTTCCAGGCCCAAGACAGTCAGAACCACTGAGACATAATTCTCAAGGCATACCTAACCAGTTGCAGATGTCTACAAGCTTGGACCATATGTCACAATCCCAGCAGGATCAAATCAATCCTGACAACACACCTGCACTTGTAATACATTCGCTAAGTCATCCACCAGTTGCTGATGCATTCCCAGGACCGTCTTTGTCTGCATCTGCACCAAGTGATGAGTCTGCAAATTTACAGATTCCCAACCAGCCAAGTGATGGTCTAGAAGAAAAGCTTGATCCTGATGATCCTGCTGTGAAAGATTTAGATGTGAAAGACCTTGACGGAGTTGAAGTCAAGGATTTGGATGATGAGGATTTGGAAAATTTGAATCTAGACACAGAGGATGGGAAAGGAGATGAACTGGACACTTTAGATAATTTGGAGACCAATGATCCTCACCTTGATGATCTTCTGAGATCCGGGGAATTTGATATAATTGCATATACAGACCCAGAACTCGATGTAGGGGATAAGAAAGGAATGTTTAATGAAGAACTAGATCTTAGTGTCCCCATTGATGACAAACTAGATATTCAGGGCAAGACAGAAGAACCAAAACAGAAAGAACAAGGTGATAGAACGGTTTCCCCTCCTGAGACCCAGTCTCCACAGAAGAAATCTGCTACAGAAAATGAAATTAAAACAGAAGTACTTTCCCCAAACACTCAGGAGGAAAAGAAGAATGAAAATGAAAAAAGTGATGGGAATGCTGAACCCGCAAGTACTCAACAGGCTGCTGAAATGGAGTTAAAGGATGGAGAAAAGGCTCCTGCGCAGCCTGCTAATCCAGAATTCCCTGATAAAACTACTGCTGTTCCTAGTCAAGAAACAACTGTGCCTAGTCCAGATGCTCAGGGATCTGCTCCTCTGCCTGTTCAAGGAGCCGTAAGTTCCTGCAGTATTTCTGGGTCCACACCGGTCCTCTCAAGTCTGCTCGCTAATGAAAGCTCAGATAATGCTGAAGCAAGGACTCTAGCGTCTCCATCTCAGTCTTTGCCAGCACCACAAATGAACCATGCATCAGGTATTCCACAAACACTAATGACACCTGGTGGACAGATCTTGGAAAACACTTTAAACTCAAATTTGACCATGGTTCCACGAATGAACCATAATTTTTCTCAAGGGTCACCAAATCCAGGATTTATTCAGGGTCAGTCATCTAATCATAATTTTGGGACGGGACAGACATCTAATCAAACTGTGGCTGTAACAAACCGTCCTGGTCCTAGCGGCATATCTGGCACCCAACAAATAATGCTCCCTCAACCATTAGCTCAACAACAAAATCGAGAGAGACCACTTCTGCTAGAGGAACAACCACTTCTTCTGCAGGACCTTTTGGATCAGGAAAGGCAGGAGCAGCAGCAGCAACGACAGATGCAAGCCATGATTCGCCAACGTTCAGAGCCATTTTTCCCCAATATCGGTATGTGAGTGATGTATTTGCGTGTGTTCTGGTTAGTTACTTAAAAATACAACAAGAAATACTTAAATAATCCGTCGCACTGAAAGAAGCAGGTTGATGTGTGGAGCTTGAAGGTGGTGTAACAAAAAACAACCTGCCTAGTAAGTACAGTGGGAGTCTGGAAATTGAGCACGTAGGTGAAATTTTGAACTCTGCGGCAGGGCTGCTGTTGATTTTACTGGGATCAGGGTAGCTGCTTTACTGCTAGTTTTTCTGTCATCAGCTCTGTCACATACTCTCTTTATGTTTCAGTTTCTCATACGGCATATGAAGTAATAACACCTGGTATAAAAAATTTAATTATCAAGTGCAGTAGCTGACCTTTTGATATTTGATATCAGTTTTCTGTTTATAGTTGGTTTATCACATTTTTTGCTTGCAGTGTTTAGTGTGTTTCAAGGAAAGGGAGTCATGGAAAGCTGTATTACTAGCTCTCAATCCAGGCAAGGCCCAGAAGCATCACAAATAATTCTGCTTGTACTAAAAGCATTTAAGATAAACTATCATTTTCTGTTTAATATAACATAGCAGTTTGAGCATTCAGAACAAAACTATTGTTATCATTTAATTGTTATTAATGAAACGTGAAATTTGTAGAAATGTGTTAGTTGTAACTACACTGAGCATTGAGGCTGGTGGTTTGTAAGGCAAATTTAACCTACCACCTAAGTGACAGTTCCGTATCTGTAGTGTGGCTGGAATGTGCTTTAGCCACCCCAGGTACCTAAGAGTACCTCCAGAGGTTGATCGGAGGGCTGGAGCACCTCTTCTACGAGGACAGGCTGAGGGAGTTGGGCTTGTT
>VWZZ01006436.1:313340-338469 GCA_013399095.1 Psophia crepitans
GGGGTTGGAACTAAATGATCTTTGAGGTCCCTTCCAACCCAAACCACTCTAGGATTCTGTGTGAGGTACCTAGCGGGAGAGACAGCATAAAGGCAGAGCCCACAATGCTCACGGTCTCTTCAGATGCTGTACGCAGCATACGCCTTTCCGCCTGTAGTGCTGCTGGTAATTACAGAGCGACTAAACAGATTTTCTTAGTACGTTAGTGGTGGTGTGTCAGTTTTGCCAGCTGAACTCACAGAAAACTCTTCTTCCTGATTCTTAAACCTATAAATAGAATTTATTAATCTGTTGGGTCATAGGCCAGATTTGGTCTAGAGCCCTTTTCAGACTGACCTGCTTTTCTTTGTGTGTCATGGTTGAAAGCAAAAACAGTTGCCACTGGAGTATCTTTCCTGTGAGTATATGTGAAACTATATATTAACCCTGACTGTCAAAGCAGAGAGGACAAGTAATTTGAAATAGTAACGCAATTACGTTTTACTAATGATTCATGCATAAGTCAGATCTAAACAAGTCAGTTCCAGTTAATAACTTGTAATGTTCGGCTATGTAATTCACTTTTACTGGTTTTCTTTTATAGACTTTGATGCAATTACTGATCCCATAATGAAAGCCAAAATGGTAGCTCTTAAGGGGATCAATAAAGTCATGGCGCAGAGTAACATGGGGATGCCGCCGATGGTTATGAACAGGTAGGCAACGCTTGATACCATTCTTCAGGACTGCAAAATGTAAACGGAAATGATAGAGCTAGGGAGGACTCTGCACACTGGATGTGAAAAGTTTAAAAGTGGAAAAGGATCTTGTCATGTATTTCGTAGTCCATCCTAATATGGGATTATCTCCAAAGAGTAAAACTAGTGCAGCCCTAGAAACTATCAAAAATATTAAAATGCTTCAGACTTGTGTTCTGGTGGAATGTTGTTGGTCAGCATGGCTTCATCGTTGATGTTTTTCATGTTTTTCCACCTAGTAATTACATTGTAAAGACACATCTCCCATGTATTGTGTTTGAAAACTGTTGATGACCATGTAATGGTGAACCTTCATGTTCCAGCATATGATTTAATGCCAAGTGTAAGATGTAGCTCAAGTAATGGAAGTTTCATCCCCTCTTTAAATCCTTTCTGAGGATAAAAGAAGCAATGAACTGTGCAGAATTCACCATGACTGTCTTGATCAGACGTGGGGAATCTGTGGGCCAGACATGATCTGCTATTTTTCTTTTCGGGTGTCCCTTAAACCACCGTGTTTCCTTCTCCCTAACACATCTTCAGTGTTCTGTGATAGCACATGGCTTACCAGCGGGGTTTGTAAGGCCTGTTTGAACTTGGGAGGAAGATTCGGTACCCAACTCATTCCAATGTTGTATCTTACTGCAGTCTAATGTGGGTGACCTGCAAGAGCAGAACTTTCTAACTGCTCAGGTACTAACTGGATAGCTTATGTTCACTGGTTTACCTGACTCGTTCTTAATGCTAGAAAAAGAAATTTTTGGTTTAAGTCTGTGCTATGTCAGCGTTACATATAAAAGTTTGTGTCCATCGCAACTGTCATCATGGACCAAGATCTTCAGAACCGTATTTGGGTTTGCTTTGTGGGGATGCATTGTCCTAGAGTGGTACAAACCTTCTGAAACACAAACTGCAGTGCCCTACTGCAGTGGCCACCATGATAACTAACTACATTAAATCTCTCTCCTTTTTTGTGTGTGTATCATAATATTTATCATACAGACACATTTTTTTGTGTGTATGCCTTCACTGTTTTAGCATAGCATGTCACGTTTAGTTATCTCTCTGAAAAGTGTAAAATGCAATAGTTGCAGTCAAGGGCAATGTGTTGTAGCATCAAATGAGAAAAAATATTCTCCAGATGTTGAAGAAGATTGGTACAGAAGTTTGAGCAAATGTCTGTAAAATATTTGGACTCTTTGTTTAAGTTCAGCGCAGTACAAAAGGTTGACTCTCCTCTAAAATACCCACCAGTTTTAAAAGTTGTCATTTCACTTTCTGTTTTATGTCGATAGGTTTCCCTTTATGGGTCAGCCAGTGCCAGGGGCTCAGACCAGTGAAGGCCAAAATCATTTGCAGCAGGCAATTCCGCAGGTAATTACAACTTGATACGGAGTTCAAACAAAAGTCTTTGATAATGAATAACTAGGTTTTGTTTTTTTAATTGAATCATGGTTTAACATCCTTGTCTGTATGTTTTACTGAAATTTCTAGGATGGAAATTTGACACCTCAGATTTCTAGACCTAATCCTCCCAATTTTGGTCCTGGTTTTGTCAGTAAGTACAGATTTAATAATTTATTGTCCGTTAATGTTTCATTCTACAGTTCTGTTTTCTTTAAAATAAAATATCCGTAAATGGATCCTGTCTCTTAGAAATTCATCCTTTTAAAATTGAGTCATTCATCATTATGATATCAATTAATAAAGGGGTGCATAGTAAATGCTATTAACATTTTTTCTATAAAGCTATCCCCAAAGAAACACCACAAGGAAAGAGGGAAACAGAACAAACAGAAAATTAGCATTATTTTAATTCATGTGAAAATAGTAATCTATTAACTGACTGCTATCTCAAAAACCTGTTGCTCAGTTGTGGTGTTATAGTCTGAGCTCAGTGAGAACAACAGTCTGTCTTGATGGGTTATCGTTTATTACAGAAGCAAAAGGCTTTGTGCCTCATTGCCATTTTAAAAAATACCAGTAAAAGCTTTCCAGGCATTAGTTAAGCAAGACTGGCTGTGAACCACAATTGTTGAAAGCAGAAATATATATATAGCATTAGTATTTTGCATTTGTTATTTCTGCTTTCCCTAGATCAATTGTAAATCCTAGTCTCTATGATGAGAAAGAGGTTTATTAGCAGAAATTAAAACTGAGCATATGCTGGGAGAGGAAGACCACATTAAAAGAAAGGTGTTTCTGTAACTGCTAAAACTTTACTTGATATTTATGAAGAAGAAACAGAAGTAAACACGTTTACCTTTTCCAGAAACTGGAGTAGCAGCGTTATGTGTGTAATGAGATGCTTTCGTAGTATTTCGTCGTCAGCAGTGGCAGCACTCAGGTTGAGAGTAGTGGTGGTTGTGCGCATTTGAGAAAATCTGGTTTTCATTTCAGTAGTAGTTATGCTTACTTGAACCTTGTTAATATTTCAGTGTTTTCATTTGCACTTTCATGTTGCTCCTATCTGCAGTTACTCACCATCACTTCCACGCAATTGTCCCTTCAGGTTATGTGATTAGTTTGGCAGAATTTATCATTGAAAGAAGGAGCACCCCTCGAGACTGTAGCTAGCTCTGTGAATTGATTTAGTAGAGCTGCTAGAGTCGATGGCTGTCTCTGCCGCAGTGACTGTTAAAGTAGAAGGTGGTAGGGATTGAAGCACAAGGAGGACGCAGTTACACTCCAAATCATACTGTCGTGTGGGTATCTGTATTAAACAAACTTTATTTACAAGGAAGATCCATACTATATCCCCAGCTCATTGCCACGACGCAATCATGACACAAGATACCATCACCAAACCTTCTCTCTTGCCTTCTGGGCTTAGTGCAGGTCAAGTGTTACCAGGCATGATTGTTTTGCGTCAAGAAAAACATCTGAGAGCAACGGACTGCTCATAGCAGATGAGCATTTCTCATTTGTAAAAAGAGTGACATCTCTGTGACAGTCTAAATGAGAGCGCATTTCTCTGTGGGGAGGGAAAGGCAGCGGTGCTGAAGTCCTGTGTGGTGGACTGAGTGAGTTATTTTTACAACGACGACAATATCATTCTTTCATTTCATGAATATTTGATGGATGTTTATACTTCTTTTTTTCCTAAGAAGTAGTAATAAAAATAGATTTATATATACAAAACGCTTCTGCAAACACCAGAATTAATGAGGCCGTGTTGCCTGCAAATTTGTGTGCTTGCTCCGTAGTCTCTTCCCCTCTACCTGAGTAGTTCAGAGGCCTTCCACATCGTCTGTGGCAGGGTACCATCAGGTTCTGTAGCTGCTTTTAAAGCCACAGTTGCTTCCTGGCCAGCAAGTGCACATTTACTGCCTGGGCAGTGGGCTGGTGTCTCTTGAAAGTAGAGGATGGAGGTTAAGACTGCTTTCTCTCAATAAGGACAGTCATTTATATCTCTGCCTCATTTACTCAGATCACTCCAAGACCTCAGTATCTGTTTAGAACTCAACTCCTCTGTCAAATTTGGTTTAACCTGGCCAACAGTTTTATAAAACAAGGGGAGAACCTGATAATCGTCGTCTTTTAAAAGTAGGATTGAGAACTCAGCCCCAGGATGAGTTCATATCATACTTCATATCGCTTCTCTCTAGATGATTCACAAAGAAAGCAATATGAGGAATGGCTGCAAGAAACACAGCAACTTCTTCAGATGCAACAGAAGTACCTTGAGGAGCAAATCGGAGCACACAGAAAATCAAAAAAGGCGCTGTCAGCAAAACAGCGTACAGCCAAGAAAGCTGGCCGTGAGTTCCCAGAAGAAGATGCAGAACAACTTAAACATGTTACTGAGCAACAAAGTATGGTCCAAAAACAGCTAGACCAGGTAATCATCTGAATCAAAACTGATCGCGTTCGTACTAAGCTGTCATACTGGTATAACTTGCTCCTTCAAATCTCCTAAGAGATTAATTGAAATGCTTAAATACAGTGGAACTTATTTAAAGGGAGGCACTCCCTGTCGTGTTTTGCATGTAACAGCATTACTCTGAATTGCTGGTGACACTGAAGTTGTAGGAGAATATGCTACTGCAAAAGTTATGTCAAAAAGCTGTGTGTTGGGAAGAGGGGAAATTGCTTGGCAAAATGATTTGCAGCAGAGTTCCTGGCAGCATGAAAGCATAAATGAGAGATTCAGATTGCGAATTAGGGGGAAGTCTTAGCATGTAGGGCTTTGTGCTTCAGGCTTGAAGGAACCTCGTAACTCAGGCTTTTTCAGCTGTCCTTGTGTAACCAGAACCTCCTGGTTATATGCTAGTTGAATGTTACTTTTTGAAAATCTCTTTTCATTGCATCTTTAGTGTTCATATAGTTTTATGATCTGTCTAGTTCCTAGACGCCAGTCATCAGTGTGTTATCTGTTATTGTGTCACAGAACAATGTAGGTCAAAGGGATATCTGGAGATCATCTAGTCTCTTGATCAAAGCAGAACTAGCTTCATGGTTAGATCAGATTGCTCAGGCCTTGTCAGTCAAGCTTTGTAAGTCTCCAAGGGTAGAGATTTTCCAACCTCTCTGGGCTCCTGTTCCAGTGTGTAACCACTTTCTTGTTGGGTCCGGGTTTTTTTTCTTTCTTTGTATTCAGTTGGAATTTCACTTGCTTCATGTTGTAACAGTGATTATAGTAAGCGAGATTAAAGTTAAACTTGTGATACCTTTGATAGATCTGTGATATGGCCAACAGTACTGAATGTTGTGTTCTTCAAGACGTCATTTATAAATTACCTGGCGTGATGATAGCAGTCCTGAGGAAACGGATCTGGGGGTGCAGGTTGATGAAAAACTCAACATGAGCCTGCAGTGTGCGCTGGCAGCCCAGAAAGCCAACTGTGTCCTGGGCTGCATGAAAAACAGTGTGGCAAGGGAGGTGATTCTGCTCCGCTCTTGTGAGACCCCACCTGCAGTGCTGCGTCCAGCTCTGGGGCCCCCAGTACCGGAAAGACATGGAGCTGCTGGAGCGAGTCCAGAGGAGGCCACAAAGTTGATCGGAGGGATGGAGCCCCTCTGCTATGAGGACAGGCTGAGAGAGCTGGAGTTGTTCAGCCTGGAGAAGAGAAGGCTCCGGGGAGACCTAATTGTGGCCTTTCAGTACCCGAAGGGGCTACAGGAAAGCTGGAGAGGGGCTGGCTACAAGGGCATGAAGTGACAGGACAAGGGGGAATTCCTTTAAGATGAAGGAGGGGAGATTGAGATTAGTTACTCAGAAGAACCTCTTCCCTGTGAGGGTGCTGAGGCCCTGGCACAGGGTGCCCAAAGAAGCTGTGGCTGCCCCTGGATCCCTGGCAGTGTTCAAGGCCAGGTTGGATGGGGTTTTGGGCACCCTGGTCTAGTGTAGGGTGTCCCTACCCATGGCAGGGGGCTTGGGACTAAATCATCTTTGAGGTCCCTTCCAACCCTAACCGTTGTATGGTTCTATAATGCCTCCTTACTGTATGGGTGGGAAATCTTTTCATAGTCAGGAAAAAACACGCCTGCTGAACGTGAAATGTGTTAGAATTATCCTTTACTATTATGAGGGGAAAAACTGGCAGCAGGCTTCAGAGTCCCAAGTGATACCTCACCATCGAGTTCTTGCTCCTGTGTTGCTTCAAGACCGAGTATGCACTGGGTAGAATAGTACTTGGCTTGTCTTCACTATGTGGAAGACGAATAGAGCAGAAAAATTATGTCTACATCATAATCTCTCTGTTGGCCTGAGCCCTTCTGCGATGAATGACTGGTAGAATAAATGCAGAAAGTATTTCATTTTAACCAATCTTTATCATACGTACATCAGTCTAGTCTTACAGTGGAGGTATGCTGGAGTAACAGCTGCTGATCACCACTGGCAGATTCATTTAGTGCCCCATAATTAAGGTTCTTAGATTTTTTGTTTTTAAACTCACATTTCATATGCTGCTGGTAAATGCCCTCCACTCCCCTTCACCCACTGATTTATACCAGTCATCCACATCCTAAACAGCACTTTGTTACACACCTGGTAGGACCCTAATAAGGTTTTATTTTAAAGTGTATTTTTAAGGACCTTCTGTCTGAAGCAATTCACTGCTCTTTCAAATCAGATCAAGTAATTTTTCTGTAATCAAGTTTATGTTAATTTTTTAAAAGGGCAAAGTCTCTATATGTGTGTATATATAGAGAAAAGAGCTCTCAAATCCCTGTGAATTGCTGGTCCTGGTCACAGGCACAGAGAAACTGGCGGTGACTTTGTGAGCTGATGTCTGACAGGGTTATTAGCTCAGGCATGGAGCCACGCAGACACTCCTGTATTGTCTCTGTGGCCAGGGCAGTCTAACCGTGCTAATAAGCTCTGCCTTGTTCTCCTTCCCACTCTTAAAATCAGCAGGTCGATCTGCGCAGGTCAGCTCAGGTCCAGCTGGGTGTAGTTGGTGCTGGTCCTTTGAGATCTCAACTAATTCCAAAACCAGTCATGCGACGGATCCGCCACTGCAGACCCTGGGAAGGTGGTGTGGTGTGAATGCCTCACTGTATAGACATGCGGAGCCAGTGTGGGTTTAGTGCTGTGTAGGCACCGGGAGGTTCTGGAGCACTGGGCTCTGCCATGCAGATCCATCCAGTTGGTGGCTTTGTGCAGTCCCACTGCTTATCTGGCAGTGTCGGTGCCAAGCCAGAGCTCATAAATCATCTTGGACCTGAGACTGCGGTGCAAATAGTCTTTTGGGTGCATCTGTCCTGCGTTCTGGAGTTTGTCCTGTAATCTCTCTGTTGGCCTGAGCTTTATAGTTTGTCCCTTGTCCCAGATAAAGGAGAGAGTTGTCAAACATTTTTAATTATGTTTTGGACTTTTTCTATCAGTACAAGCAGCAAATGGAAGTTGTGGAAGTCATAATCTAATGAACTGAAGTGAGAGAGATTTTCCATAATGTATGTATTATTAAACAGTGGATTACAAAACCTTTTATTTTTTGAGAGCAATGTAGTTAGCTATCTGTTGTGTTTCTGAAATGCTCTTTCTTGTCGGGTTGACACTGTCTTCCACTGGCTTCTCCTGCTTGCCTTAAAAATAAATTACTAGGCTTAACTTTTAGTGCCCAACTCAAGTTTATTTTTGTCATAAATTTACAATTTTCAAGCAGCAGTTGCCATTTTCTTCTGCTGTGTGATATTCGCAGATCTGGCTGTGAATAAATGGGAATCTACCTCACTATTTTACAGAATTATAGAATGGTTTTCCTGCAAACTTTTCCTTTTCAAATACATCTTTTAAAATGTTTGCTGATGTGTGAAGATCATCCCACCTCACTGTTTTCTTTTTCCTGTCTGTCCCCAACTCGTTACCCAGTGTGTGGGTAAGATCTCTAGGACAAGGATCGCTTTTTGGTTTAGGTTTGTGTAGGCAATTTTAGCACAGTGTCGTCTTGGTATATAATTGGAACTTTGAGGCACTGTTATTTTTTCTAAAATTTTGGGATAGATAGTATTTCTAATGAAATAAGGGCTGTTTAGCCTTAAAAAGGGAGAGGAAATAAGACTGTGCAGAAATGTTGATTTTGCCTCGAGTTCATCATCGACTGAAATTACAACGACAAGTTACATGATTTATGCAACTTATATAGCCAGTACATGTCAGAGATGAATAATGACGTCTTTCATTTTTAGATTCGAAAGCAGCAGAAAGAGCATGCAGAGCTAATTGAGGAATATCGAATCAAGCAGCAGCAGCAGCAGCAGTGTGGAATGGCACCCCATGCTATAATGCCTGGCGTCCAGGCTCAACCACCAATGGTTCCAGGAGGAACATCACCAGCAATGAATCAGCAGAACTTCCCCATGGTGGCACAACAGCTCCAGCATCAGCAACACACGGTGGTAATCCCTGGGCAGTCCAACCCAACCAGAATGCCAAATTTACCTGGATGGCAATCTGCAAATCCTGCTGGAAGTCATATTTCCATGAATCCAGCAAGGATGCAGCCTCCAATGACACCATTGCCAATTACTCCTGGTACGCCAGCTCCTGTGCCTGGTCCAAGTGTAGCTGCACAGCCAGGGCCACCACCAAGGGTGGAGTTTGAGGACAATAACCCTTTTAGTGAAAGTTTTCAAGAGCGGGAAAGAAAGGAGCGTTTACGAGAGCAACAGGAACGGCAACGCATTCAGCTCATGCAGGAGGTAGATCGACAGAGGGCTTTACAGCAGCGAATGGAACTAGAACAGCACGGTATGATGGGGTCAGAATTAAATAACAGAACATCCTTATCTCAGATACCTTTCTTTAATTCTGATCTACCGTGTGATTTCATACAAACTCCGCGACCTCTTCAGCAGTCTCCACAACATCAACAGCAACAAATGGGGCAAATCCTGCAACAAGGTTCCGTGACCTCACCTCCTGCCACAAACTTTATGCAAAGCAGTGAGCGAAGGCCAGTGGGACCTCCAGCTTTTGGACCTGATGCATCTGCTGTTGCAGGTGGAGCCCCTAATTTCCATAATGTAAAACAAACTCATGGGAACCTCCCTGGGGCTGCCTTTGCGCAGAACCAAGTCAGGCCTCCATTTACTTCTCCTGTACCTTCACCTGCAGTGCTCGGTAGTGGTGCCCCATGTGGTTCGGACACTAGCGTGCCCCAGGCAACAAACTTTGCTGGATCAAACCAGTCTCTCATACAGCTGTATTCTGACATAATCCCAGAAGAGAAAGGAAAAAAGAAAAGGGCACGAAAAAAGAAAAAAGACGATGATGCCGAGTCAATAAAGGCCCCGTCAACTCCACATTCAGATATAACAGCACCATCAACTCCAACCATTTCTGATTCTACCTCCACCCCTGCAGTTAACACCCCCAATGAACTTTCACGTCATCAGGATGAACAAGAGTCAGTGGAATTAACGGGCGCATCAACATCAAACGCGGGAGACAGCCAGACCTCTCCGGAGCTGGAATGTAAGCTCCCCAGCAGCAGTCTGCCACAGAAACAGCCGAGTGTAAATACAGAGACTGAAAAGGCTAAACCAGATGCACCTACCAGCATTCAGGAAGTTAAACTAGAAAAGGCAGAAACCGATCAATGCTTGGGTCAAGCTGAGCCTAAACCAGAAAATCCAAGCGGTATTAAGGTGGAAGAAGATAAGGTCACATCACAGCCTGCCTCTTCAGCTCAGAGTCCGGCACAACCAGCTAGCATTCCAGCAACGAAAGGCGAGTCAGGGAACGAATTGTTGAAACACCTGCTTAAAAATAAGAAGTCCTCATCTCTTCTAAATCAGAAGTCGGAGAACAGCGGCCGAACAGAAGAGGAGGCTTCTGGGGATAAGAAGTTAACAGAGAAGCAGAGTCCAGCTGAAGGAATGGTGAGCCTCTTACTGGTTTTGTTATACGGTGGTCATCAACACTGAAAGGCTAGCTTGTGCCTTCGCCGCAGGTATTTGTGAGGTGGGGAGATAACCTACCTGCACAAGGGTGCCATAAACAGCTTCAAGGAATTTTTACCTCCCTTCCTGCCTTTTCCCCATGAGTGAATCATCTGTGTTACAAAAAACAAATTTTAACGTGACCTTGTAGATCAGTGTAGTCAGAAAATACTAAAATGCAAAAATTAGTTTTTCTGCAGATAATCGTCTTTAAAGATGCCACTTCCTAAAACTTACCAAGATGAAGGCAAGATTGACTCTTAGTTGCCTCCCAGTATGTGTCCGTACAGTTACGGCCTGTCCGTGTGCTGCTTTCCTCTGTGACTCCACCTTAGTCGTGCCTGGGGTGACCTGTGCGCCCCCGCGGAGGTTCAGCGCTGGGCTACACCCCTGCAGCTGCACCGTTTGGAGCCTTCTGGGAATGAACCAAGGCCATGCTCGTGTTTTGCCTGTGAAAATCATAATTGTCTCTAATTTTAGTAGAGACTGTGCTCTAGGATTTTTATCAAAAGTGTGAAATAGTTAAATCTCCTGAAATTGCTGGATTTCTGTGTTACAGAATATTTCTCTAATTAATTTAATGGAAGGGAGCATTAATTCTTCATATTAATGGCATTATATGATTTACTGGTTTAAAAGGTTCTTAAAAACAACTCTAAAGAGAATTGCTTTCTGTGGAGATGGGATACACTTTACACTTAGATTTGTTGGTCGCTTTATTGTAATCTTTACTCTCTACTCAAGTTTTTGTTTATGACTGCCTAAACTCTTAACACATCCTTGAAACAAAATTCCAACGCATTCAAACTGAATGAAGACAGATAAAAATAACGGTAATTGTGAGCAGCCGGTAACTTAGGTAATTGTTAGAATATCTGCGGTAAAACAAACACGACGTGAATAGTGGTGACAGTACTTGTGCTTGCGCAGAGCTGTTTAAAATAATAGTTAATCAGAAATTGGACTTTATTTCGGCTTGCCGCTCTCTGTTGCGTTACCAAGTCCCGTTCTGATTGCTTTTACACAACTATCCTTTGATGTGAAGCGTGGCTTTGCAAATCCATGCGGAAAGTACTTAAGCAAATGGTACAATCCAGAAGTGTGTCCCAATACTGGTTTTGTTTCTAACCTCAAAATAACTTACACGCCTTTTTTCTGTAACCAAGTCTGCCTTCCATTGTGCCCTTGTGAAAATCTCTAAGGTTGCATGCACATGGAACTTTACTTTACAAGGTATTAAAAGAAAATTTTTCTGGTCTGGGAGTTTTTAATGATGTTTTCAGGTGTCAGTGGTGTTAAGTCATAATTCTTTGCGTAGGGACGGTACAGCAGATACAGTCGCCAGTGAGACAGTGAAGTAAACAAACCGTAAAATAAGTTTGTTATCGATGAGATTTATTATACTATATGTGTTCTTTTAGACTATCGTGCCATAAATTTGAATGAACTGTATATTAAAATGTCACAAATTCTGCTTCCCTTTCTTTTTTATGCCAGCAAACTGCAGGAAACCAGATGCAAGGTGCGTTTGGGTGTAGTAACAGCCAGCTTCAAAGAACAGATGTAGGACCTGAAACCAAGAAACAGAGAAATAAGCGAACTCAGAGGACAGGAGAGAAGGCAGCTCCTCGGTCCAAGAAAAGAAAAAAAGAGGAAGAAGAAAAGCACGCTATTTACCCTAACGCCGATACGTTCATCCAGTTAAAACAGGTAGGTGTGCAGATACTGAGTAACCCATCACAAGGACACTTGAAAGAGTGGACCTCTCATGATGGCGATGATATTGATCGTTGAGTACAGGGTGGAAAAAATGAAAACTTCCCAAAAAACTAGGAAGTGTAAAGTTCTGGGTTTGTTTCAGTTTGGGAGATCTGCTGAACGTGACAGGCATTTGGTAGTCTCAAAACCATGGAGTTCCTGTCAGCTCTGGCAGCCTCTGTGAACTGCCAAGGAGCCGGAGCTGCAGCTCCGGTGGACAGGGAACAGGGAGGTCTGTGTTTGACTGATTTCTGTGACAGTGGGTAAATTCTGTTTATTTTTTTAAATTAGAAACCACTCTACTGATGTTTGGAGATCTGCAATACTTCTATGTTATAGTTAATGAATTTCTGATTTATTTGTTTTTTAATATAGCAGCTTTCTCTTCTGCCTTTGATGGAACCAATAATTGGAGTGAGCTTTGCACACTTTCTTCCCTATGGCAGCGGCCAGCTAAATGGTGGAAATCGACTTGTAGGAAGTTTTGGTAGTGCTACTCTTGATGGGGCTTCAGATTACTACTCCCAGCTCATTTACAAGGTATGGTTTTAACTTGGATTTTCATTGTGTGCTCTCTGTGGGAAGAGGAGTTCATGACATTACTACTGCTAGTTGGTTAGAGTTCCTGCCTTTTATATGCAACCAGAAGAGAGTAATTTTCTGTTGCTAGACTAGATAAACAGTGCAGTGGTGAAACAGTCACCATTGTTTTACTCTCTGAAAGTGGAAATCGGTTCAGAAACTGTGTTGTAAACTAATTGAAAACTACAAGTATTCCTTTTACAAATGGATGCTGAATAGGGAAAATTGTAATTACAGTTTTATGGAGCGGAAAAGGCTGAATTCTCAGTACTTTGCAAAGCCATTGAAAGCATTAAAGCATTTCTTAATGTGAATTAAATGAGAAATAGACTTCCCTCATTTGTCCACGAAGCCCTAACTAAGCACCTGAGAGCTCTGAACAGAATACGCTGTTTGTTGACGAGGTAATAACACACAGAATTTAAAGCTCAGTCGTTGGGATCAGAGTGGCAGTACTGGGAGAGCAGCAAGATAGTGAACAGACAGAATCAAAGTTGCTACTTGACTATACCCTAACATAAAAACTTCAGTAACTTACTAAAAACCAGGGGTGTTTACTCCAGCCTTACCTGGCATGTAAGCTGCGAACGTGACCTAGCAGAAATAGTTGCTGTGGCCAAAGTGAATAGTAAGTATTAGCTTTGTAGGCATGACTGCAACGAGAGCAGGTACTGAAGTTCTCATCTAATTTTGCTAGTGAGAAGTTAGCCTGGAGTGTGAGCTTGCAGAGTATCTGCTTCTCCATGGGAACTGCTTCAGTGAAAGCTCATGCTGCGCTAAACGTGAGGTAGTTTCCCTGTGGGGAACACCGGGGAAGCCGACTTGTTTATGGTGATGGGGAGTCAGTGCAGAATAGCTCAGACCTTTGCTTAAGCTGTAGGAACTTGTTGGGGCTCCCCAAACCCTTCCTAAAAATGCTCTTTATACTTTTCTGAAACTAATTTAGCTGTGTCTTCTTTCAGTAATGTCTATTCCTCATGTAAGCTACTTCTCTGATAATGTCACTGATAGAAGAAAAGCAAAGCATTGTGCCTTTAAGGCGATACTTTTGTGTGGTTAGTCGCATACTTGAGAATTAACTGTCGCTGCTGAGCGGCGCTACCGCTGGGTGTAAAACCGTGTGAGTGGGTTACGGTATCTGGTACTAGAACAAGAACTGTGTTCCAGGGCTGATGATGGTTCTTTACTCTCACGTAGCAGAACAATCTGAGCAATCCTCCAACGCCCCCAGCCTCTCTTCCTCCCACGCCACCTCCAGTGGCATGCCAGAAGTTGGTAAACGGCTTCGCAACCACTGAAGAACTTGCTGGCAAGGCTGGTATGTTAGGAGGTCATGATGGTAAGACTAATACGTATTGTTTCCATAATAAATGAGCCACGTTTGTAGCAAATTACAAAAAAGCACCTGGGGTGCTTTTCAGTTGCTGTAGTCTTCTTTCATAAAAACAGTAGGCCTAGACTCTTTAAGGCCGTGATCATTATTATCCAGCTTTGTTTTACACCAGTATAATGTCAAACGATAGAATTTTCCATTTCCCTTTCAAAAACCTGTTGAGAACTAAAAACACTCTTCAGAAATGAAAACCTTCAAATCAATTTTTTATGTCCAGTATAAATGACTAACCAGCTAGTTGAGTGAGCTCAAAAGCAGTCCCCCCAAATATCCTCAGCAGGCTTTGTATGTAGTCAGTATGTATTTTCTGATGCTTGTAATTTGGTCCATTAAAATTTCTTCCTAATCGATAAAACTTTATACTGCCTTTTCGTAAAGACTGTTCAGTAATTAAAATCCTTTTTCTACCCCCTTTTCCTTTGTTGTTACAAAGTTGTTGATTTTTTGTTTGTTTTTTAAAGTGAGACAAAAATCCTCTCATACTGGCAAAAGGCACACTCAAAAGCCTTTTGAGCCCTTTTTGCTCAAAATTTCCAGGTTTTTGTAAACATGGAGATGAATCATGAACAGTCACAATTGTTGTGGGTGAAGGTGGTGTTACCATCTGCTGTAATGGCCTGGTTGTATCAGGGAGCCACCAGTACCCCAATACACAGAATGTCTGTCAACAGCAGAGCTGTAGAGATGTCTCACTGTGCTCTCCATTTCTGGTTTTAGTTACCAAAGCTCTGGGACCAAAGCAGTTCCAGTTGCCCTTCAGACCGCAAGACGATTTATTAGCAAGAGCAATGGCTCAGGGCCCTAAAACTGTGGATGTTCCTGCTTCACTTCCAACACCACCTCACAACAATCAGGAGGAGTTAAGGTAGGTTTTCCTCGATGTCTTCAAATACGTATTTGGAGCAGATTCTGTGATCTTTCAGCAGGAGATGACACTGTGAAGAAAGAAAATCCATTGTGTGCAGCCACACAGTGCAGAGAATGTAACCAGATTGTTTGTCCTAGTTAACTCCTAACATTCATGCGCAGTGTAAGGAAATAGGTGATCTCTGCCACTGTAGACTCTAGATTCTGTGAAATTGTGAAGAATTCATTACCTTGCTCTCTTAAAAATGGAAGAAACCTGTATAGATTTTTTTTTTTTCCTGGAGTAGCATGGTACTGTTGTACATGCCTGCTGTACCAGACAGCAGTACTGTGCGAGTGTCAGGCAGCCTGAAAACTCCCCAGCTCTACTGAGTTTCTGTTACTGTGTGAGGAAAACTTGCTAGAACATGAGTCTCCCCAGAGAGCTCTTCCCTTTTGCCTGCCCTTCAGTTGGCTAACCAAAATTTGGATGTCTGTGAAGCACTGAAGCACGAGACGGGATGGACCAGTGCATACAGTTAATCCAGAAAGTTATGATATTAAATGCTGATTTTTTACACAGGCAGATGGAGCCATGGGGAACAGACAGTTCTGTGTTGGAGCCTGGGCTTAGTGCCTCTGTTTTTCTTTCTCAAGAAACCACCCTGTAACAGTGGAGTTAGAAGATACTTAGAAGTAACGGGCCTCCACATAATTGCGTTCCATGACTAGTAGCAAGAAGCGAGGCTGTGATAGCACCCTGTCATAATTTGTAACTTTGGCTTTCCACAGGTTTTTAGACTGTTTCCAAAAGGTTTCCAAACCAGTTTTTTTGGGTTTTGTTCCAGGGTTCAAGATCACTGTGAGGACAGGGACACTCCTGACAGCTTTGTTCCTTCTTCCTCTCCTGAGAGCGTGGTGGGAATGGAAATAAGCAGGTATCCGGACTTGTCAGTGGTGAAGGAGGAGAACCCAGAACCTGTACCATCTCCCATCATTCCCATCCTACCAAGCAGTACTGGAAAAGGTGAGACTGCAGCAGAGCAGACAATCACAACTAGCCTTTTTTTTTTTTTTTTTTTTCTTTTTTCATTTTGCACATCCACATGCACGTAGGAATAACCTGGTGTATTCATTTTATTTTCAGGTTCAGAAGCCAAAAGGAATTACATTAAATCAGAACCCGGTTCAGGAGCGTTACCTGGTTCTGGCTTCTTTGCCTCTCAGCTTGGACCATCCCAGAATGGTCCTAAATCTGGCCTTATATCTGTAGCAATTACTTTACATCCCACAGCTGCTGAGGTAAAAGAAATAAGCTTGTGTTACATATATAAACTACAACAGCTGTTAATGTCTCTTATATATAATGAATCTTAAGAGGTTATAGCGTAACACAATAAAGCAGCTGTTGTAATCTAATAATTTCTGTTACTGCTGTCTTACTGCCTGCCCGTGAGAACAAAGGTATGTTTTTATTACTGTTTTTAGAACATTAGTGGTGTTGTAGCGGCATTCTCCAACCTGCTCCACGTCAGAATTCCCAACAGTTACGAGGTCAGTAACGCTCCAGACGTCCCATCCTCCATGGCAACTGCCAACAGTCACAGAGTGAACCCATCTATGGAGTACAGGCAACCCTTACTACTTCAGGGTCCTCAGGCAGGATCCATGGGACCTGCCAAGATTGTAGCGTCTTACGGACTGAAACAACCCAACGTGCCGTTTCCTGCCAGCAGCAATGGTGAGTGGGCATTGATTCTTTTCGGTTTTCAGGACCAACATTTTATCTGAGTCAGTATTAATTCATTTCAGCCCGATAAAGTCATGCTCTAGAATTAAATAATTCATTCTTGTTCGAAACAACACTTTACTTTTCTTACATGATCAGTACATGTGAACCAGCTCCTGATAACTTAATAGATCTGATCCGTCTCTGATTTCTGTTACGTTATCTACGTCACCGTCAGAGAGGTATTTCTTCCAGTAGTTCCCAGCATTATTAGGGGTTTTTGTCCAATCTGATTTTTAAATCCATCATTCAGACAGATCATTCGTGTTCTGGAAAACTTGACACAATCACTTAAGCACGTATTCCTGTGTTGGTTTCCTTACTCATTTCTTGCACAAGAATGTATTTTTGCCTTGTTCACACAGTTGGTTTTGGTCTAGATTAAACAATTTCCCCACCAGGACAGAGTTCAAAGCTTGCCTTCCATGCCTTATCCAGGAAGATGCTGCTCCTCTAGAACACTGAAGAATACCGTGACCTCTCTTAAATTTGGTTTAATCCGATACAGCTTCTAACAGACTTACCTATTTCCTAGGTATAGCTGGCTATAAGGATCACAGTCAGAACATTGCAGAAGGCTCGGCACTGAGACCTCGGTGGTGCTCTCACTGCAAAGTTGTGGTTCTTGGTAGCGGCGTGCGGAAGTCCTTCAAAGACCTGCCGTTCCTTAAACAGGTACTGCAGTGGAAGTGTCGTTTCTTGTGCGTAATGGTGAAGGAGCGAACGAAGGCAACAGAGACTACCGCTCCTCAGGCCGACGGATACCACTTCCAGGCTTCTTTGCAGTCTCCCTTCTACGTGTTCTGATTCTGGGTGGGACGTTCGGGCACATTTGTAGTACAAATAAATGTCAAAACTGTTACTTCTATAAAATGAATTTTGGTAAATACCAGTAAATACGGCAGCTTCCTGAATGCTGCTGCAAACCTCCTTCCCTGACCACTTCAGGGACCTTAGCTCGGCAGGACCCTCTTTGTAAGCAGCACCGTGGTGCCACATCAGAAAGCGCTGGAAGAGCAAGAATGTTTACGCTGGTTTTGAGCCGGAATCAGATTTCGGTCTCAATGTCTTATATTTTACACAGCTTCTTGTATGAACGATACCCCCGGCTGCCCCTTGCGGCCATACGCAGAGTATTTGCCCTGGGGACCGTCACTCATTAAGGAAGTACCTTTGCTCTTTGTTTGAATGGGATGGAGATAATTACACAACAAAGGTATCTAGTCAAAATTTATACACAAAAGCGCTGGGGTGTGTGTTCAGAAAAGCACCGAATTCCCAGTGGTGTTTTGCAGATGGATCAGTAGATAAAGCTGTCTGATCCATCTTTGACAAGGCTGCAATGAGAGGTTCTTTCACCATCTAAAGATAAAAGAAAATGGATTTTATTTTGCAGGCGTGCCTGTGGAGCAGATGGGTGCACGGTGCAGAATGCTTTATTTTGACTGTTAAACTTCTGTTAAAGGCAAGAAGTGCTGAGGAACAAGGTTGTAGGATGGTGGGAATGTTAGATCTGTCAAATAATCAAGTATTTATATCACTATATCGCTCATTATCTCACAAATGTTCTCCAAATAAAGAGTTTCTAGCCAGATTGGAAGACGTTTCATTACACTTACTATGTGAAGAACAGTGTTAAATGCACTTCTGATAATGTTCCCTGTTTGATTGCCAGGATTCCCAGGAAGGCGCTGATAAAATGAAGGACATTGTATTCTGTAGCAACAACTGCTTTGTTCTTTATTCAGCGGCTGTGCAAGCAAAAAACTCCGAGAACAAGGTAAGTATCAAATGCTGGTAGGCCCTAGTGAGCAGAAATTATTGTAGCTATTTTCTGAAGAACAGAAATGGGCGCGGGGGGAGTTTGCACTTTGTTCTGAAGGTTTAGACGTGAATAGTTCTGTATTCGGACGTTGAGATTCTGAACCAGCAGCGTGAAGTAAAATTCATATTCACAGAACTTTCTGCCCAACAGATGCAGGGCAGAACGGCAGCCACCTTTTGCTGTCCTCCCAGGCTGTGAAGATGCAAGTCTCTAACAAGTGGTCGTTTACGTGCTCTGGGCACTGTATGAAACCAGAGAGAGATCTTTCAGGGCTGTTTTCTGCGCTGCGATTTGGCCTGTACAGTAAAAAATATTGCAACTCTGCAAATAATAACTGAACAGCAAGTTTGCAAAAAGACTTTTATTTGTTCAGTGCAACTGGAAAAATAATCTTACTCCGATACTTTATTTGGGCAAAGTTCCCATTTTAAAGCATGAATTACCAAAACATCATTAAAGAGCCTGCTAACTGACAGCAACAAGGAAAATGCATCCTACTGGTTTTTCCACGAGAGATTAAAAAAAAAACAAACCACCCAGCCTGGAGGAGAAGCTAAATGTGTGTGCATCCACATCCTTTCCGTGTCCCACGCAGCTCGTTCTCACTAGTATTTAAACAGGGTAACATTTCTGCACAAGTGATCAGCATGTACATAATTAAGTTAATTAAATGTCATGTTCAGCCTCTTGATCCTTTCATTTACTCTCTCAAGATTAATCATACAAACCGCATTAAGCACTTTTTAATCTAAATTTCCCTCATTGTTCTTGTTTTCTCTCCGTTACTTTTTTTTAAACAAATCTCTGCAGGTTTAGTTCTTGTTTACTGTGACTGTCAAGTCCTCAAGGTGTGTGACTAATCTGGAGTCCTGCAGGAATTTCCTCCTCACTTGTTTCCAGGAGAAAGATGTGGCATTAATTCCAAATCTTCCCCTTTTGCCAAATAACAAGATTCTTACTCTTTACATTAATTCTGTGACCCATATTTTAAGGTTATTTTGTGTTGTATCGAAACTTTCTAAAAATACCTAAGAACTAAAGCTGCCGGCCAGCTCGCCTAGGGCCACCGAGTAGTTTTTCCCTGCAAACCTGGACAAAGGATTATTTGTGTTTCCTCTTTGGCTTTAAAGGGCACCCTGTTCTGGGGTGACTGGGAGAAGACGTTCGCTCTGCACCCTGGCACAAGCCGTGATAACACGGGTCAGGGTAATTCCCACCTTTCTCTGTTGTTGCATCACGATTTTCTGAGTAGCCTCGTTGGTTCTGCCCGACATTAACCATTCAATGTCTCCTGAAAAGTTTGGGGGTTTTCCCTTAAGAGTTTTCTATTGATTTTGCAGGAATCGGTTCCATCTTTGCCTCAGTCGCCGATGAAAGAGAGGCCGGCGAAAGCATTCCATCAGTACAGCAACAACATCTCCACTTTGGACGTCCACTGTCTGCCTCAGCTGCAGGAAAAAGTTTCGCCACCCTCATCCCCCCCCATCATGTTCCCCCCTGCGTTTGAAGCAGCCAAGGTAGAGGCAAAACCGGACGAGCTTAAGGTAACGGTGAAGCTAAAACCTAGGTTAAAAGCAATACACAGCAGTCTGGATGACTGTCGGCCTCCAAGTAAGAAATGGAAGGGAATGAAATGGAAAAAGTGGAGCATTCAGATTGTGATTCCTAAAGGATCATTCAAACCTCCTTGTGAAGAAGAAATAGACGAATTCCTTAAAAAACTGGGCACGACCCTTAAACCAGATCCTGTGCCTAAAGACTACAGGAAGTGTTGCTTCTGTCACGAGGAGGGTGATGGATTAACTGATGGACCAGCAAGGCTTCTTAACCTGGATTTAGACCTTTGGGTCCATTTGAACTGTGCTCTTTGGTCTACAGAAGTCTACGAGACACAAGCTGGTGCCTTAATAAACGTGGAACTAGCACTGCGAAGAGGCTTGCAAATGAAATGCATGTTTTGTCACAAAATGGGTGCCACCAGCGGTTGTCACAGGTTAAGGTGCACCAATATTTATCACTTTACCTGTGCCATTAAAGCACAATGCATGTTTTTTAAAGACAAGACCATGCTTTGCCCCATGCACAAACCAAAGGGAACTCATGAGCAAGAACTTAGTTACTTTGCAGTCTTCAGGAGGGTCTACGTTCAGCGCGATGAAGTGCGGCAGATCGCCAGCATTGTTCAGCGAGGAGAACGCGACCACACTTTCCGTGTGGGAAGCCTGATTTTCCACGCCGTCGGTCAGCTGCTGCCGCAGCAGATGCAGGCCTTCCACTCCTCAAAAGCCCTCTTCCCCGTGGGTTACGAGGCCAGCCGCTTGTACTGGAGCATGAGATATGCCAACAGACGCTGTCGCTATCTCTGTTCGATTGAGGAGAAGGACGGGCTTCCATTATTTGTCATCAAGGTTGTGGAGCAAGGCCACGAAGATCTGGTCCTTACCGACACGACACCCAAAGGTAAATGCTGTGAACGGAGATCGTGACTTTTGTGGGTCGGCTGTTTGGTTTGTTCCTACTGATCCTTGTGGTACATAAATGTTTCACGTGAACGTTGCAGACGCTGCGGTTCTAAGGTAACACTTCTAGTGAGCTTCCAGGGCCTGGTTTTAGTGTTGTGGTAACACTGAGGACGGCCTTCGAGAAGTGGTGTAAGCTGCAAATCAGACGATGTGTTAGAAGTTCACAGAGGAGACCCAGCACTGAGTACTGGAAATGCATTACAGTAAAACGGCAGTGTGGGTTTCCTTCCGTGAAAAGTGACCGTGTTTCAGTACGGTACCATTGCTCAGTCACCTTCAGACCGGCTCTGCTGAAGTTAGTAAGCAATAAACTCAGCCTCGCTCCGTCCAGCCGACCCGCTGCTGGGGGAATTGCCCACCTACAGCTGAGAGCTGACTGTAAGCAGTCAACAGAAATAGAATATGTAGCTGATTTGCAGAAAATTCTACTTTGTGTAGGTTTTGTCAGGAGAATTGGTCTCTGTTGTTGCTGTCAGTGGGCTGAAGGTTTCCATGCTGCCAATACTAAAAGCCTCAGTCCCGAGAATCAGGGGTGCAGCAGATGGAAATGTTGTGCTGGTTGGGATTTGTTCAGGAAAAAATAGCAACTCGCCAAACGATTCTTCGCTTGGCTGTTGAAGGGCCGGCCGGTTTGTGCAAGCGACCACCCCCAAAGCGCTCTGTGGCTCTCAGGCTCTGGGCCCTGCTGTCCCCAGGCATTCGGTTTAAAACCAGTGCAATAGACTGTTAGTTTTTTGATCACTGTAATTCTTTCCCGTGTGGTTGTGTAGGTGTGTGGGATAAAATCTTGGAGCCCGTTGCTTCTGTTAGAAAAGAATCAGAAATGCTCCAGCTGTTTCCCGGCTATTTGAAGGGTGAAGACCTCTTTGGTTTGACAGTCTCTGCAGTGGCCAGGATTGCCGAATCGGTGAGTCCGCGCCGTCCCGGTTCTTGCTGGATCACCCCACGTGGTTGGATATACACACGAGAAGGGGAACAGGAAGAAGTGTGGAAGAATAAACGTGTCATTACGCATGATTAACATATAATTACTTGGATTTTTTTGTTCTTTTTGTCTCTTTCTTGCAGCTGCCAGGGGTGGAGGCCTGTGAGAACTACACTTTCCGCTATGGCCGAAACCCCTTAATGGAGCTCCCTCTTGCTATCAACCCCACGGGCTGTGCCCGTGCCGAGCCTAAAATGAGTACCCATGTCAAGAGGTTTGTGTTAAGGTATTTTGTTTTAATTTCACATAGTACAGCCCAGGGTTTATAGGCTGCTTAGGGTTATTTGTGCTTTCGTCTGCTGCTTACAAACCCTGTCGTCTTTGGCTGTGTATGTGCATGCCCAAATCAGAGGAATTGCTTTGTTGTCTATGCTAGCTGGCTTTCAGTGTCTGTATATCTCAAAGAATTTTGAAGGGGGTTTTGTGGCTGTTTTCAGAGAAATCTTCAGTTTTTCTTGTATTCTTTCCTGTTACATGCCCAATTCCTACAGGCCTCACACCTTGAATAGCACCAGCACATCGAAGTCATTTCAGAGCACAGTTACGGGAGAGCTGAACGCGCCTTACAGTAAGCAGTTCGTCCATTCCAAGTCCTCTCAGTACCGCAAAATGAAAACCGAATGGAAGTCCAACGTGTATCTAGCTCGCTCTCGTATTCAGGTCAGTTCTCGTTTTAGGAAAGCTCTCAAAAAAAAATATGCAAGTTTTATATTTTTAGATAGAAATAGGTACATAAAGTTCACATTTAAAAATGGAAAGGAAAGCTACTGCAAAATTCCTTCAAGTCTCACCCCTAAATTGGCGATTTTTATGCGGCAAATCACTTCCATAGATATATCGTAAGATTTCTTCCAGTTATTGTAAATATCTTAAATATTCATTTGTTGCAGTCATCTAGAAAAAAATTTCTTTCAAGTTTTGGGGAAGGGGCGTTTAGCATATTTCTCAACAACTTAGTAAAACTTCATAAAACTCCAGATACACAGCGGCAGCACGACACACTCACGCCAAGCTGAGGGAAGCGGTGTGAGACCAGCACCAGGAGTTCCGTAGCTGCTGGCATTCATCGTCACAAGAAACTCGCTGCTTTATGTAATTCTTGCAAAATCTTTGTGTTTAATCTCACTGCTGTGCAGGAGCACAGTTGTTGTTTATTTTAGGTCGGACTTAACTGCGCTGCTGCGTTCCCCTTAGGTTTCTCCGTTCTTTTAAGGCCCGCTTTATCTTTCAGGGGATTTATAATCTTTACCCGGGCAGGTATCAGAGGTGTAAGAGAAGTTTCCTCACCCAGACAGGAGCCAAGTACGTTTTCTTGCTCTTAAAACTGAACGGTGAAGCCGGGTTCTGCGCCAGCGCTGTGCCAGCATCAGTGACTGTCTGCGCGGCTTCGTTCTCCCTGGGCAGTTCCTGCTCGCCTGATCTCCTGCAGGAACGCTTTCGGGGCGCGGGGAGGAACGCAGTGTCAGCGTGCATTTCTTAGGAGATTCTAAAGCGCAACCTATTGTTTGTAGGGCCTGGGCTTATATGCTGCTAGAGACATTGAAAAGCACACTATGGTCATCGAATATATCGGAACTATTATCCGGAACGAGGTGGCAAACAGGAAGGAGAAGCTTTATGAATCTCAGGTATGGGTTGGTGTTTGTTCCCTGTTTCCTTCCCCTTTCTGCCCTGATTTTGTTTTCTGCTGTGCTACAAATGCGATAGGCTGAAAGTGTAACCAGAGGAGTGTGCAGTGTGTGTTAACAAGGGATGGGAGGCTTTAAATGTTTCATAGACCTCACAGCACCCTGGCCAGGCAGGTAATAGGTACCCTCTGTCCCAGAGGACAAGGATTGCTCTGGCAGAGGTGTCAGGACCTCAATCTTTAATGAGAATTTCTTCAAATTTAAAGCAACTTCCTTCGTGTAGCTCGGCGCTATTGTAGCAGCGCGGCTTTGTGAAGCGCTTTGAGATCCTACATGAGAGGCCGTACAGCAGCCGTGGGGGGGGACGCTCGTCTGCCGGAGATGGGCGTTTATGGCCCATCCGTCCCCTCACCAGCCAGCGATGGGCAGGGCGGCGGCGCCCGTGCGAAATGCCGTGCGTGCCTCGCGCGTCCCCCTGTGAGCCAGTGGGCAGCGTCTGGCTCCACATGCAGGGGGACACTTGGAGGGAACCCCCGTGTTGCTGCTTCATCTTAATCAGTGACAATTAACTTCCAAGAGTCTCTTCTCCAATTGTGCTTTTCAGAATCGCGGCGTGTACATGTTCCGCATCGACAACGACCACGTCATCGATGCCACCCTGACGGGAGGTCCTGCAAGGTGGGTGCTCTGGGGAGATCTCTGAGCCCCTTCATGGGGGGGTCATCCATGTTCCCCGGCCTGGGGCTCGGCTTTGTGGATTTCTCCGTGGTTTTCACTCTCTGAGCTGGTAGTCAGTCTGCGGACTGCCCCACTGAAATGACGTTGTCCTTCTGATTAAGCTTCGCCCATCTTGGATTATGTTTCATGGCAGCTATGAAGAAGGAATAGGAATTTTTTTAAACACTTGATTTATTTTTGTTTGAAATCTTGTAGGTAAAGAAGCAAGTAGAGAGTAATGTCATTGTCTCTGGCGAGGCGGCGTGCCGCTGGCGCTCAGGCGCCTCCAAGGTTTGGTTTGGATTTGCCTCAAGCGATGTGTTTTCTGAAGGGGTCACCTTCCCACCCTCTCTTTTCCTAGGTACATCAACCATTCGTGTGCACCGAACTGCGTGGCTGAGGTGGTCACTTTTGAGAGAGGACACAAAATCATCATTAGCTCCAGCAGGAGGATCCAGAAAGGGGAGGAGGTAGGGCGGACTCGTGGTTTCACCTCCCGCTTGCTACGCGCGCTCATTTCTAGATGCTCCCGTGGTTGCTGTGGCCAGTAGCAAAGACTCGTTTGTGCCGGGGTGGGGGAGAGCGACGCTTCCCTTCCCTTCCCCCCGCCTGGTCATGCGCTGCCCGTTCCCAACGGCGCGACTTCCGGCGGGGTTTGCCCCGTAACCCGTAGGTGCGAGGACAGCTGTGGTAAATCCCGCTGGTCTCATAACTGTTCTCCTGCATCTTCTTCCAGCTTTGCTATGACTACAAGTTTGATTTTGAAGATGACCAGCACAAGATTCCATGTCACTGTGGAGCTGTAAACTGCCGAAAGTGGATGAACTAGAATGCATTCCTTGCTGTCTTTGAGGGTTGCTTGTCCCTAGGAAGAAGTGATGCACATTTTGATTTTGTCGACGGAAAATTGTTGCCTTTTTGAAGGGGGAAAAAAAAAAAAAAAATCACTTCTGGAAG
>VWZZ01006436.1:338509-383024 GCA_013399095.1 Psophia crepitans
AAGAAAAAAAAAAAAAAGGAAAAAAAAAAAACAAACCCAAGCCACAAGCACCAGAAGCACGCCGGCAAAATCCGAAGCGAACTTTCCAGGCACGCGGAGGTTAACGTGGATTAACAGAATGGTCCAGCACTTTTGTTTTTGAGCTCACTAAGGAGAAACTGTGTAACTTGGGCAAAGAACCGATGGCCGACCTGCGGGGCCGCAGGTGGCGTCTATGAATGTAAGACTGAAATCACCAGCGAAAGGGAGAAGTCCAAAGTGCTGGCCACAGCCTTATTTGATAAAGGGGCAGGCCCTCTGATTAAAGAAAAATTTTAAATAAAAGTAGACACCACTGAACAAGGAATGTACTGAAACGACTTCCTTAGGGATAGAGCTAAGGGAAAAAATAACTTGCACTAAAATACATTTAAATACTTGATTCCATGAGTCAGTTTATTGTAGTTTTTGATTTCTGTAAAATAAGAGAACCTTTTTGTATTTATTATTGAATAAGTGAATGAAGCTATTTTTAAAAAGAAAGTTAGAAGAAAGCCAAGCTGCTGCTGTTACCTGCAGAACTAACAAACTCTGTTACTTTGTACAAAAGTGTAAATATTTTGAGAAAAAAAAAAAAAAAGAAAAAAATACAGTATAAAAATAGTTATTGACCAAATGCTACCAGACTCTGCAGCAGTTGGGGTGCTCATTACAAACTGTCAGTAGGGATGTCACAATATGATCTCACCCATTAACCGCCAGGGGATTACAGTTACGGCATAACCAAACTCTCCGGCTCGCCAGCGGGGTGGTTGTGGCGGGCGCAGGCTCAGCCCTGGGCTCCGTCGCCTTTTTTTTAAGTAAACCCTCGCGCCTGCCGAGGGCGTGTACAGTACGGCGCTGACTTTTGTAGGTGTTTGGGGTAATTTAGATTAATTTTATTTGTATTATATTGTTGCATCCCTATTTCTCAAGTCAGGTTTTTTTTGTGCTTACGATTTGTGATAACTGTGAATAACTGCTAAAACCACCCAAAATAGAGGCTGAACATTGGGGTTTGTTGATTTATTTTTTTTCTCTTCGGCAAAACTAGTCAAGATGAGGCGAGCGTTCGGCCTACGTTAAATCACGTAAACGGCGTAGAATCATGTAGTTGGGGCTGACGTCGGATGCGATAGCCTTCTTAAAAGGAAAACAAGGAAAAAAAAAATTAGAGGTAATGTGCTTGCAGCTGCAGGACTCTGGCAATAGGGGTTTGGAAAATGTAATTTAAAGATGTGTTTGTATGGATTGGTTTTGTTTACATTTCTTTAAAAAAAAATAAACACTGTTTTGTGTTTGCTTGTAGAAACTTAATCAGCATTTTGAACCAGGTTAGCTTTTATTTTGTACTTAAAATTCTGGTACTGACACTTCACAGGCTAAATATAAAAAAAAAAAAATGAAGTTTGTTTTTTTTTTTTGTGTGCACAATTAAAGTGGACTGTAAACTGTTGGTATATTCAGTCATACAGTTCTGACCCTGTAATGTATATGGCATGATGTATTTTTATCTTACAGAATAAATCAATTGTATATATTTTTCTCTTGATAAATAGCTGTATGAAATTGTTTCTTGAATATTTTTCTTCTCTTGTACAATATTCCAACATCCTACCAGTATTTGTCCTACAGTTTTTTTCTGTTCTGTATAATAGTATCTAATGTTGGCAAAAAAAATACAAAAACACCACAAAAAAAGAATTTTTTGAAGTATACAGAGTGTTATGGGTTTTGGAATTTGTGGAAACAGATTTAGAAGATCAGCATTTACAAATAAAAATATTTTACATCTATAAATCACATCCTGCTGTTCTCATTTGGGGTGGCTGGTTTGTCGTTCTTTCAGGATTTCAGTGTCTGCTTCCATCAGGGAGAAGCATTTCTGTTCCCCACAATCCTCTTTTCCCAAAAAAACACCTGCCAAAGATGCTAAGAACAAGCCCAAACTGTCTTCTGCTTTGGCTGGGACAGAGTTAATTCCCTTCCCAGCAGCCCGTACGGGGCTGTGGGCTGGATTTGTGCTGCCAACAGTGCTGATCGCACAGGGATGTTTTTGTCACTGCTGAGCAGCGCTTACACAGAGCCAAGGCCTTTTCTGCTCCTCACCCCACCCCACCAGCGAGTGGGCTGGGGGTGCACAAGGAGCTGGGAGGGGACACAGCCAGGACAGCTGACCCCAGTGACCAAAGGGATATTCCATACTGTATGACATCATGCTCAGCATATAAAGCTGGGGGAAGGAGAAAGGTGGGGGAGGGGCACATTCACAGTGATGGCGTTTGCCTTCCCAAGTCACTGTTACGCGTGACGGAGCCCTGCTGTCCTGGGGATGGCTGAACCCTGCCTGCCATGGGGAGTGGGGAATGGATTCCTGGGTTTGCTGTGCTTGTGCACACGGCTTTTGCTTTGCCTGTTAAACTGCCTGCATCTCAACCCAGGAGTTTTCTCACTTTCACTCTCCTGAGTCTGTCTCTCCCCCATCCCACTGTGGGGGAGGCGAGCAAGTGGCTGCGTGGGGTTAAAGACGCTGCTGCTGCAGTGAGGCTTCTCTGCCTCACGCTGCTGCTGCAGCCCATCCTTTCAGCCCCAGCAAGGACTGGAATTAATTGCACGCCCAGTGCTGGGCTGGTTTTAGACCCTTCTGGCGGCAGGGCGGAACCTGCCTGGTGTCTAACAGTTACCCCCACTGTAATGCTCCAGCGCAAGAACTGCTTCAGCCCATGGTTCCGGTTTGCCATTAACCCCCGCCTACCTGGTTCCGCCCTGCTCCAGGGCTGCTGAACCAGGCAAGCTCTTACCTGCTCCTCCTTTTCCTCCGGCGCTTCTCCTCCCAGGGCGGCTGCCCTGGCAGGCGGCTGTAGGGCCAAACGCCGTCTGTCCCAGGGGAATCTCTCCTCTCTGTGTGAAGACGGGGGTCTTTAATTACTCCGACATTACCATTATTTGCCTCACGCTGCCCCAATGTCACAACGGGGATGGTGCAGTATCCGTGCGGCTGGAGGACGTTTCGGCTGCCCAAGCGAAAGGGCGAGGCTGCCCCGGCCCTGCCGGCGTGCGAGCCGCAGCTTCCCGGGGAAGGCAGGGCGCTGCGGCGTGCTAAACAAGGCCAGCAGTGCTAAGAAAAAAATATGCTGGGTAAGAACAGCTCTTCTCTTCTGCAGCACCTTCCACACGCTGAAGAAGCATCCAAAGCTGAGGCAGGAAGTCAAAGAAAGGTAAACAGTGAAATAAATGAACCTGGGAAGGGAAGTGGAGGGAAAAAAAAGGGGTAAAGAAATTATCTGTGAAACCCTCCAAGACGGGAGAGAGGGAGCAAGGGCCGGCTGTGAACGAAAGGCAGTGAGAACACGGGAAGATCCAGATTATGTCAGTATTAGTCTGCATCAGTCTCTTAGCTGGTGCTTTCTGGGCCAACAGCTACAACGAGTAAGGCCATACAGATTAATAAAAAAAAGGATACTTTATTTTAAATGCAGCTACTGCCATGAGTCATCAAAATAGACTTTGTAATAGTTACTTTGTTTTAAATACGAGGTGACGAATGACAGCTAAGAATTTAAACTACATGAAATGTCCTAAAATTGTAAATTAAAAGAACTAAATTTAAATATTACAATTTTCAGAAGATAAAAGGGAATAAAAATATTTTTCCAGGAAAAGTAAAATAATTTGGCCAGTAAAACCATACTAAAATCGTAAATTAATGAGATACTGCACAGGAAATACTCGAAGAGGCCTCCTTCCTGTCACTGTCATTTAAAAGGTAACACAAAGTTAAAATCTCACAATTTAAATTACGTTGCTCTAATAATTTCTCTTACTTAAAACCAGTTCAACAATCCAGGATAATCCAAGGAACCGACGATAAATTGCACTTCTACATGTTGATCTGCAGTAGGGCTGCTCCTACGACTGCTGCAGCTGACCCGGGACAGGTGACCGCCAGGACCTTGCCACACGCAGCTCTTCATAGCAGAGTAGTTGAAAAGGGTCCTTGCAACGGCCGGGCGGGGTGTAGCAGCTGAGGGCTCCTCGCAGAGCCCCCACAGTGACTTAGAACCGTGGCTGAAGAGGAATCAGGTCTTGCCTTAATGCTTCTCAGCCGTGTCCTCGCTGCCTCAGCTCTCAAAATGCCACTGCTGGGGAAGGGACCCGTCACAGATGGCCATGGTCACGTAGCCTTTGTGGCTGAGCGGATCCACCACCTTCATGCATTGCCCCACGGAGACCTGGTAGAGGCGGTTGTTTTTCTAGAGAAGACAGACAGATGGAGCAGAACAGAAGTTTTAATAAATAAATCCCATTGTTAAACTGAAGGTGAAACCAGTGCTTAAAGGGAGGTGATGCTCCTGCCCGACAGATGAGCTGTTCAGCAGCCTCCCCGACACCCCAGACCCGCAGCCTGCCCCACAGCCACGTTCAGACCTTGAAACCGAGGCTCTCGCGTCCTTACAGGGACTCGGGTTGGGTTTTGTTTATACCACAGTCTCTTAACAAGGCGGAGGAATGATCAAAACCCGTCCCCAGCACTCAGCAAAGAGGATGTCGGCAAGGCCACAGCGCAGCACGGCCAGGGCGCTGCTCTGCGTCTGGCCAAGCCGCAGCACCTACGTGCCTGGAAGTGGCCGTGCCGCCTGACAGGCCACTTGTGCGTGGAAGGCACGACAGCCGGGGTAAGGCCAGACCCCAGTCAGGTGTGAGAAGGAAACGGAGCCCTCTCCTCTTTTCCCCCAGAGGACCCCATCATCTCCCCCCACTAACACCTTGTTGCAGCTGCTCTGGGCACCTTGGGGGTCCCATTTCTGTCTGGAAAGGGCTCGCGGCACAGCCCCAGCAGCTCCCATGGGCAGCAACCTCCTGCTCCCCTGTATGGAGGGAGCAGACACATGAGAACAGCCGCATCGGGCTCTGTGTCACTGCCTGCGGCTATAAGCAGCTGTCCAGTGAACAGAGAACATGGGAGGAACACACAACGCTCCTCCAGAATCACCCCTGCTCCAAGTCCTGTACTGTAACTCATCATGCACAGCTCTGTACCAACGAGTCACAGATTTCCCCTTACTCCCACAAGTCTTCCCTTATCGTAAGAGTCCCAGCCTGCTCACGTATTCCTCCTGTGAAAGGTGCCCCACGCTTTCCATTTGCCCCACCATGCACCTCTGAACCGTCTCCAGCCCTAACTAAGCCCTTCTGAGAGGAGGCGACCAGCCCATGCAGGACAGGCAAAGTACCCTTCCTTTTGTTGCTGATCATTAATGAGCACCAACCCGTTACAGATCCACCTGGGGCACCCCCAGCAGCACTGGCCAGCTCAAAGCCCACATGAAGCCCAGATCCTCCACCACCACCACAGGCATCACCTAGCAGTTACGCACACTGAATTTCAATGGCTTATCTCTCAGCCTTACAAAATCTTTGTCCACTAACTCGAACTGAAGAACCCTGAACAATCTCTTAGCAGCAGCAGATTTTTCAGCTCACTGCTCCCAGTACCATTTTCAGCCGTCACTGCGGCAGTGCTGGGACAGGCCACGACAGAGCTGCGGCTTTCCTTATTTGACTGCGCTTAGGAACTCGTGCTGCCAACGAGCAGCGTGGTATGAAACCAAGACAGTTTATGCAGCACTGTCCTGGAAGCGCAACAGGCAGCAGCCTCTGAGTCAATACCCAGGAGCCACATCTCGTGTCTATGCAGCACTGGCTCAGTTTTGTGAAATTGGCCACTCTAGACTTTAAACAATTAAACTAACATAATTACAGGGCAGAAGCAACTGCAAAAAAACTCCTCTGTCACTCCTCCGCTCTGCCCTGCGCGTCTCCAAGCACTAAGGAGACATTACCACGTGGACTGCTCCCGTCTCCCAGTCCTGCAAACACAACGCTGCAGGGTGGGTTTTGTTCTCTCTGGCATTTCCCTGTGAGCCACAAGTGCTGCGGGTGGCTGTGGCAAGCAGGAAAAAAAAGGCTAAATAGGGCTGCAGAAACCTTCCTGTCTTGCAAAGGAAAGGGCCTGCACATCCTGGAGCTCAGCACAAGTCATATTCAGGCTGAAATGCAGCCACCAAAGCCCGTGTAACCTCTGCACAGGCTGACTAGGCGGTGGGCTGGGCCTAGTCCGGGACAACTGACTTGGTCCGTCTGAGGTTTGGTCACAATTAAACTCAACCCTGATGCCACATTTGTGCTACTGTCACTTATTGAGACGTTAACAACAAGCAACACGCTATACACCAGACGTTCCACCTACCCCGAACGTCCACTGCTGCGAGCCGCCAGACCCATGGCATTTCATGAGACGAGGTGGATCAGATGAGCGAGTTTCCGAAACATCCAAGCAAAGGAGATTATTTAAAATCAGCTCATGATCTTCATTGTAAATCCAGACCTGAAAGAGAAGACAGGCATTTATCTCAGTGTCTCAGGGCAGGTGCCTTGCATCTTTAGTTTGGCTACAGAGGACACGTTTCAGCATCTGGATGTCAGAGATGTGCCTCGCAACGCCGGCTGCCTCTTTGCTGCCTGTTTTCCAGCCACTGAAATGCAGCTGCAGTGCTCTGTTGCCTTCCTCACATCACACAACGTTACCCCATGCAGAGGTACTAAAAGAACCACTTGTGATTCTGCTCTGGAACCAGCATTTTAAAAACAAGCAGCCCCCATATGCTCCTCGTGGCCAGGCAGCTAGGGTAATGCGACAGGCAAGCGCTGGATCTCTGAGCAAGTGACCAGCCCTTCTCTGAGCCAAGTCCTTAAGCCAGGCAGCAAATCTCCTTATCCAAAGATGATTCTTTAGTCATGAAGGAGGGGCTGGTGGATTGCCTCAGCTCCATCCAGGGAGCCAACACAGAGGAGGACGTTGCATGGCAGCAGATGGCCCAAGAGTTGTGGGGAAGTAGCTTGGCAGGCACGCAAGGCCAAAAGGCACCTCCAATCTCCTTTGAAACTGTTGCATTTGGCCATAAACACATAGGAATTTATTTAGCATCGTGGTCTGGGGTCAGCTTGTAGATGCTGAATGAGAAACCAAAATCAGTTGTTCAAATTCTGGTGCCAGGTAGCCTACATTAGTACCCAGGTCCTACTCCTTGCAGCTGGTGGCCTGGTGCTCAGAGATTTTCACTCATTAGAAGATAATTGCTGACATGCAGGTATTATCAAAACTTTCCACACTGCTCTCCAGGGAGTGAGAGAGATCCCTGCTTCACCATTCCTGCTCCAAAAGCACATGCTCCGTAACTGACAGGTTTATGTCCTTTGCTCCCCAGCCAAACTGCTTTTGCCAGCTGTGCCACGCTCAGAGGGAGACCAGCCCTCGCATGTGAAAATGTGTTGATTTGGACCTCAAAAACCTACACAATAACCTAGCAGGCCAGGTTGGATGGGGCTTTGGGCAACCTGGGCTAGTGTAGGGTGTCCCTGCCCATGGCAGGGGGGGTTGGAACTAGATCCTTGTGGTCCCTTCCAACCCAAACCATTCTGTGAACTGACTTCAGCCCTTCCCTGAGGCCCTCCTGGAACACGTTGGTTCACAGTTGCAGCTTCAACTGCATTTGGGTTCCTGAGTTTATGTGACATTACAGGATTTTCTCTGTTACCATGCTGAAAACCATCACCACCTCTAACAAGAAGCAAGGACACACTCAAGCCATCAGCACCTCCCCACATGGTACTTTAGCAGAAGCAGGTTGTTGGCATTAAAGTGTCAGGCACCCTCTGTTGCTGCAGTTCATGCCCATGCTAGCTCTTACTGGGCTGCCTCAACCCTGCTCTGGAACACAGCATGCCTGGCACAGCTGAACGTTCAGGGAAGCTGGACCATCAGTCTGGGCAAATTACAGCAGCTGCTGGGGTCCATCCCTCTTTCAGTGCCTACAAAGTCCCGGGCCAGTATCAGTTAGGCAGAGGACCTGGAGCTCTCACAAGCAACAGAAGACTCTGATCCCTGTGCCAGAAAGCAAAGAAACAAAGGGAATTTGGTGTGTGCACCTTCAAGTATCCTGGGTTACACAGGGGTAGGGAAAGCAGAAGGAAGCGTGTGAAACCTGTAACCGCAGCATAGGGAAGATGCCAAGACCACTTGGCTAAACACCAAACTACTGCTCTTCTCAGTGCCCAGCAGGGCCCTGCAGTCACACCACATCCTGGCAGCATCTCCAGCCCCTCTGGGTGCTGAGAAGGTGACAGCATAGCTGGCCAGGTCTCCTGCTCTGCTGCCATTCCCAGCCCCACACTAGTGCGTACAAGCAGCACCCCTGCTCATCCACCTCGCTTGCCGGCATCAGCTCCCTTCCCCCCAACTTTGCCTCAGTGAATTCCTCAGGGAATTAAGCCCCTCAAACTGTAGCAGAAGTACCTGTACCTACAGGCACACTAAGTGCTTCTGGTGCGCTGCTCTTCCAGCCCTGTTTTGCTTTCACACAGCTCACTGCTGCAATACCCCTGCCTGCTGTGTGGTATTTTTTTCCTCCACTAAATCTGCATGAGTTTCACATTTAGAATATAGAACATCAAATTCCAGGCAGAAAAGTCAGACAAAAACAACAAACTGATAACTTTTATTTTTTTTCCCCCTGATGAAACTAAAAGCTGCCTTCTGCAGGGAGCTGTGATTCAGGACACTGCCTCAGCTGGACAGCACGACTGAAAAGCCTGCACAGGTCATTCATTACCACAGTGACTATTACAAGGCAGGGAAGGTCCCCTTTGAGGAAGTGCAGGTATTACACTAAAATTTGCCGTAACCTCAGGCGTTCTGTGCCTTCTAACACACTTCTGTTTAAACCCTGTCATGAGAAAGAAAGCATGACACGATTAATGAGGAGAGGAGAATGGAAAAATAGCAGGACTTGCCAGAAGACTGTTATTATTAAAAGAAGAATAATGATGGAGCCAAATCCAAACAGATGAAACTGGTAAGAATTGAGAGAGAAGCCTGCAGTGACATAGGGAGCAGACCTTTAATCAAAAGCTGAATAATGGTGAACACACAACAGTGGTTAAAGCTGGTGCGATACTTCTCCAGAAAGGCTTATACAAGACGGCCAAAATTAATCTCTGATTACGTGTTTGGTGTAGCAAACATAGGAAAGAGGGAAAAAAAGGCCTGAATTTGGAACACACTGTTGTTCCAAAGTCAGATTAGAGTATCAGTGTGAACTTGCAGATTATTAACAGACTGAAGCACGAGGAAAGCACAGTCACATTATGGGTTTTTTTTGTTACACAACTGCAAGCCTTTGCACACTCCAAAATTTATTAACTACTTTGCTGCTGAAGACTGGAAGAACATTGTTTAGCTCCTGTGGTTATAGGCTGTCAGAGCAACAGCCCGGTATAGAAGGAAACAGCTCCTGGCAGCCAGCACCACTGGTATCTGATCTGCAAGGAGGATAAACTGCTCTCATTTCCTTCTTGTCTATGATCACTTGGGTTCACGCTCAAGCACAACAGCAGAAGTCTATAATCAAGAAGGTGCCTGCCTAGGATTTGTTTTGCAAAGGATGCTTTGTTTTATCTTCCTATGTATTTTCTACAAAAACAAAAAAGAGGAATTTTAAAAATTTATTTTATTAAAAAAGCTACCAGACAAAGGGCAGGATATTTTAACCCTGCATCTATTTCCCAACCCCTAACAGACCAGCACTGTCAGATTTTGATTTCTAAAAATGGAATTGTGCCCAGCTCCCACCACAGAGGAAAGCAGCACCTTTAATTGCTAATGACTGACCCGCTGCAGAGGTCTAAACAAAAAAGAAAATAATTTAAAAAAAAAAATAAATCACTGACCATTTTCACTGGAGTCCAAAAAAACCCAGTAGGAGGCAATTAGAATATAATGAAGTTTCTGTTTTCAAATAAAACCTAAATGGCAGACGTTACGGAAAAACCTCTCTCCATAATGAAACTGATCAAGTTTTGGGTTAAATAAATGATTTAATTTGGTGAATGCTGGAGGATTGGACTCTTTCTAGCAGCTCTTTTTTCCCTGCCTCTCAACTCAGACAACAGGATAAGAGAGAAGGTGCAAGAACCCCTTCAGGCTTGGAGTACAGTGGCCCATTTAGCTGCTGACCAATCCACCTGAGGTCCTAGATGGCCCCGGAGCACCTAGAGATCTTCCCTAAGGCAAAGCAGTTCAAATCTGGGGTAAGCATTCTCCCTACTAGAGCAAAGTCAGCGTGTATATACTTCTGGACACCTACAAACATGCACATAGCATGTGCTAGAGTCGGTCTTGTGGACAAAATAAATGGGAGGAGGTCCAAAAGTATGAACTCTGTTAGTATAAACCTTTTTTTTTAATGCAAGTGCAGCTTAAGAAGAACTAGATTTTGAATTTAGTCCAGGCTTCTAGTACCTTCAGTATTTTACTTCACCCCCATTTAACACAAACAAAATACCCAGTCCTGGATTGACTGCTAAGACAATTTCATTAACCTCATTTACATACAGATACGTAGGTAGAAACAGGGCTTCTCCTCATACATAGCTTAAGGAACACTTTCGGTGATGACTACAGTTTAACTCCTTGCAAGGACAGCAGTGTGACATCGTAGGAGACTGGATAACAGAACTTTTTTGCTCTCTCATTTTACTAATACCTGTATTTCCTAACTGGTTTCAGGTTGTCATCGCTAATAAAGGAGGCACGCTCTTCACTCACTCCATCAACCCCTATATCCTAGTGATCCCCCTCTGGAATTATTTTCTACCATAATGAAGTGATATGGGGCTGTGTTACTGAACTTTTTCTTTGTGAAAAATGAAATTATTCCTGCAGTGAGATTAGTTAATGCAAATAGGTAACAGCTAGCTGAACTACTTCAGAGGAAATTCAAGTTCAAAGCATGCCTCGTCATCTAGGATGGCCCATTCTATCATTTGATTGAAACATGGGTTTAACTAGAGAAGATTTTGAGTGTCAGTAAAGACAACTGTATTAAAACAAGACCTAGGGAAAAACGCTAAAAGAATCTGTAGTAGATAGAAAATGGAAACTCACTGATCTTAGGGAATAAGTATTTCAAACTGATACGAAATAAACCAGGAAGCATCAGCCTACGCTTTGGCTTTCAGAGTGCAGTGGAGTGTAGCAACAGGCACAGCTGGCCAACTGGCAAAGCTTTGTGGACATACACACTTATTTGGTCTGCAAATTGCATTAGCACTAGATGAATGCACTGAAAAATTTCACTAAATACAAGACAGTAACTACTGCAGAAACAGCCTTTTGTGTGAAAGCAAATCCCTGCCGTGAACCATGCCGACAGGAGCAGCATTCCAGTACTTTCATCGCTTACAATGTGTTGCTTAGATCGGCATTATTGTATTATTCAGTCAGGCAGTTTTTAAAAAATGAAAACTCGGCTTAAGAGCACAAAAAAAGCTGCCTTAGCTCTGAGGAAGAGCTGGGCTTCGCAATTTGCATCATCTCAGCTATTTGTATATACTTCAGCTCCCATTACTATAGATAACAATGACATGACAGCGCCAAACGACAGCGAATTTTGTTGGTCTATAACCATTATTTTAAGCTATCGCTACGCCAGGAACCCAGCATCCTCCTGAAAGTCGTTCCAAAGAGGAGATTGAACTGTGAAACAGAAAGTATGTGTGTTGCTGATACTTCATGACAATTTGTTAGAGTGACCAAAGAATTATGTTCATTCAATAGTTTATAGAAAAGCACCAGGTAGACTTAACTTCCACATCTTCACAATCACTCTAGACACGTGTTGTACCAGAAAAACAAACAGATGTGACTCAGAGGTTTAGGGAGAAAGATTTTACAGAAGAACTGCACGTGTGAGCACATCCTTGTAGACTGACTCTTGCACAGTTTGTAAAGCACATGTGGTTACGTTTATGAAGTGCTACAAGAGCGTTAACAGAGCTTTTCTGAAATTCCCTGCTCAAACCAGTTATCTTTTGAAGTCCCAAGCACAGATGCACGTGCTTAGACACCTTAGCACCACCCCCAGCTTTTTAAAGCGTAATATATTGCTAAGTAAAAGAAAGGTTAAATTATTGAAATGAAGCAAACAGAGAGGAGAGGTTATAACAACACAGAAATAAAGCTTTGAAGTCAACCTAGTGTGTTTAAAAACAAACAGTAGAAAAAATCCACATAATTCAGCAGACTTTAAGAGGAGATTTTTTTTTAAAAAGAACTTGGCTTTATGCCTTTAGGTCAGGCAGAAGGCAAGCACACATTAGACACATGACAAACACAATCTTCTTTCAGCTGTTAGATCACAATCCCTTCCACTAGTTAGTCCTGCTGTTGGCTATTATGCTTCATTCCACAACCTTCCTTTGTAGCGTTCTTCAATGCTTCTCTTCCAAGATTCTCAGTAACTGCTTCTACTTCTCCTTCTTTAGGGCACTATCTAGCCAAAAGCCTGCTTCAGCATCTGTGTCTCCTAATCACCACGCAATTAACCTTGGCATGATTTTTTTTGGATAGAAGCCATACCATGTAGTAGTTTTATTTCCACCTTTCAGACATTTCCAGCTTTTTGTGATGATCTTTCAAAGTGCTTAAATATTTTCTATCCTCCTTCAACACCCAAGTTTTTGTGGTGTGCATCACCTTGTGCACTCCCAGTTTTGTTTCCAGAAAGAGGTCACAGACTACTGAATTGCAGGAGGGTATTTACTTCAATCTTGGGAGTTCCTTTACACAACCACTCTTCAACTACAAAATTTCTCACTCCATGTTGGTCATCTGTTTGCAAAATTCATATCCAGTTTTTCTGCTTTTGTCACTCCAGGCCTGACCACACTGACCTTCATTCTACTGGATCCTGTCACCTCTTCTACTCAAGATCTTCTAACTACAGAAGTTTTATCACTTATTCCTACAAGTTGGGTTCAGTCCCCACTACTATCCTAGACCTAGTTACAGTTAATGAAATGTCCTAGTTTTCATTACAGCTTAGAGAAAGACCCAAATTTTGGAATATTTTCTAGATGTATCACCTTTGTGACAACCACTTCCCTTATCACTTTTTCTTTCTATACCAAAAAGAATTGAATGTAAACATCAAGTCCTAGAAAACAGGATACTTTGATGTGTTTGAGTAACATTTAACTTTACTTAATGACGATCATATAAGTCAAATTGAAACGTAAAAGTATTACTCATAACAGTGATACAACTGCAAGTTTCACAACATCTTGCATTTCTTTTAAATCAATGATTTAAATGAGAATTTGAAATTTCTTAGCAGTCATGAAGGGTAGAGGGGAAAACAAAGCAAGCATAAGCTAAAGGCAAAACAGACTTGCTTCTAAAGTCCATCTCATGATTTCAGTGAGTGCCGGTTTCCCCACGCACCCACTTTTCAAGGTCAGCTCTCACACACATGAATTGTCTGTATGACACGGATGACCATTTTCCAGTCAAAAGGTTACACAGAAGATTATTTTCCAGCCAAAAGAAATGTTATCAATGAGTCTTAAGACACCCCAGTTTTGTTTTCCCAGCCCTTTGCATGCTTTTCCAGGTAAACTGCACCTCGCTCCTTCAACTTACTAAGCAGTAGCATGTATTTTTCAAGGGAGGGTGTTATCTATTCACATAGCAAAAGCAGTGTGGAAAGAGAGAGTGATAACTTAATCCTGTTCCTCAAGGGAAAATGAGCTGGCATCAAAGGAAGCCAGCACCAAATATGGCATCAAATTCTTTCCGCAGAAAGCACAGTTAAGTTGTGGTACTCACTGCCACAGGATACGTGGGCTTAAAATACAATTAGACACACATGAAAAAAGCAAAAATACCACCAATCCTTGGCTCAGAAAAACACTAAACAGTCACAAAAATACTGCTCGCAAAGTGTAGATGAATATCTTCCCAAATAATTCTCTGCACTGTGTGTACTAAGCAACACACGCTGCCAGTGGGCATGCAGGGGACAGGATAGCTGCGTGCCTGCCTTCCACCAGGTCCAACGCAGGCCTTCTTATTAGGCCAAAGGCATAAACCAGATGGTTCGAGAGCAAAAAATCAGCTGAAAATGCCAATGGGTTGAGTGTTACCAGAAACAAGTTAAAAGCATCCAATACTCAGGAAGTTTCTTGCTATTTTTCTAAGCAGAAGCTGTTAAATAAGTACCACTTCTTTCTGCATTGTTCTCACATACCTAGACCAAGACTGTTCAGGAGGATATGAAAAGACAGCTGACTGAATGCAGTGCTGAGATTTATTAGGAGAACAAAATCAGTCTAGTGGCAGAAAACCAGAGTGTTGGTTAATATACTTGACTGGAGAACAAAAATCACTGTGGAAGAAGATAGTACAGACAAGTTTTTTTTAAGAGAACTAATTAATTCACCACCAGTAAACTAGATCAATGAGAAAAGAAGCCAAAGACCAAGGATCTGAGATTTAATTTGTCTTTCTCAACACTAAAAGGTCAACTGAAGTTTCTGTCTCCAGGAGAAGAATCAGAAAAAGATTTTGATAAGGAAAAGCAACAGACTTTCTCCTCCAGCCATGCGGCAGTTCACTATTAGAAATACTGCAGAAAGGAGAAGGGACACAGTAACTGTAAGGACCCATCTGTTCTTACTGTGGTCATAATTCACTGCAAGTCACAGCTGCTTTCTCACTCACAGACTCAAAGCAGTGTAACACCTTTGGCACTGTAAGTGTACAGTCACTGGTGCCAGTCACTTACTATTACATTTACAGTCTTTACAAGACTTGCTGACTTTCTTACAGCTAATGGAAGAGATCACATATGAAAATCTTCATTTCCATTCCAGGTTAAATTAATTCACCTTTAACACAGGGACCTACAATCTGGTCATAGGGATGACTACTGAGTGCTCCAGAGGCAAAGTGCAGGGATGTATTGGTTGGTCCTAAGGGACAACTGGAGACCACGTTAACTAGCGCCAACCACTCTTACCCAGACACTGGCTTAACACCCCTCACACTGTCTTCCTCTGTCACATTGAACTGGTGAGGCCACAAGGAGGAGAGAGAAAGTCCCATTAGTTGGCAAAGCACACAACTTTTTGTTCGGGACTATTACAAGTCATCCTGCTTCTACTGCTGCAGTTTCCACATCCTGAAATCTACTGCCGATTTTGATGTACCAAGTTATTCTAGCACAACTTAGGAAAGCTATGCTGCACTACATCCCATGCCCCATTTATTTTGTGTTTTTGATTACTTTTCTCTTTAGATACAATCTAGTTTTTAGACTTAGGTCCCATGGGCTCCTAAATCATTACGTTATTAATGTAGTTTCTTAGCTAGGCAAAAGTCTTTATGGCATTAGGTGAAGATCTATCTACCCTGGAGATAGTTTATCCAAGTCCTGAATTTCTGTTGCCTGAAAGAAGCAGAATAGCAAAGGCTTCATGTAGTAATGCAAAAACATTTTCACATCCATCCCCAATTAATCCTATTAAACCTATAGCCAAAGAATTTTGTAAATTTCTTATAACTCCTTCTATTTAACAATAACATATCATTCCTTCACCCCAAACTACAGTGACTCCAGCAGCAAAGGACTAGTCGTACAGCACACAAAGAAAAGGGCAGGAAAAAGCTGCCTTAAATGCTGGTTTGAGGAACTGACTAAAAGAGCTTCTACAAATTCTGAAGTGTCAATCAGTGGATTATGAACCTGTCAGGAGCCACTTAAGGATAGTCTTGAGTGACATACAGAGATTCATGCCATAAAGATAGGATATTATAATATCTGACACTCAGCATTAATAGGTACAGAGCAGAAAGCTCCACAGTCTCCTCGGCCAGCCGTGTGGTTTGAACGACAGTCTGCAATCAGCCTGCTTGCTGATGAGATGTTATACTAGGACGCTTTGCCAGCAGGAAAACATATTAGCAGTTTCTAAGATGTGAATCACTATTCAATATAATTAGGAATACCATACCTGGTTTTGATCATTGTAGTCACATTCCCGAACCACAACCAGGCCTCCTTTCTGACTTGGGTGGCCCTGGGCGACCAGGCATTTGTTGGTTTGAAGGTGATACAACTATGAAAGGAAAACAGTTTGATGGACAGAGTAAACAACAACCATCACATACCAAAGGGAACATATGGTAATGCTTTGGAAGCCCTAGGACTCAGTGTGCTCACAAAAAAAAAAAAAGCCAACAACCAAACCGCAATTAAAAAAAAACCCTCCTTCACTTTTAAAATATCATTTTGTTTTTCAGATAACTTGGACCAAAAAACCAGCATTAAACAGTTCCATTTTGTTTTCTAATTACATCAAGATTTCACTCTCTAGGGTACAAGTGCAGTACACATGACCCAGCTCAGCCCATGCTGCGAGATATTCTGTCAAGTTTCTTTTCCCTCTTCACTCTCCATGAAAGTCCCAAGTCCCAGGCAGCCACTACTTCAGGAATATCAACTGTACTGCATAAACTACATTTTACTACAGTTTATCTTAAACATAAATCTCATCCCACAGCCTCTCTTCATAAAGCAGGAGTGTCTCTTTGAAAAAAGGAGAAGAGATTACATAAATACAAGCAATTTCAGAGACTTACATTATTTGTAAATTATTTTTCAAGCGGTCAGGTAACTGAAAAGCGAGTTACCAGCTAAGTTATTTTAACGACAGATCAGGGAAGAAGGGAAAAATCTTACAGAAACCCACACTTATTCCATTTCAAATGCACTGCCTAGTTTGATTTGGAGTAATGTTGTATCAGGGACTAGATTCAGGTCAGGAGCCCGTCCTGGGATGCAAAACTGTAAGCATACACCATCAAATCAAAACAAGGAGGTTCCCAGCAAGTTAGCCATCTCTCCTGATTTGGGCAATGATGCCCACCCTAAAAGTCACCCAAGAGATTTTCTGCATAGCCTGTGGATTAGGTTGTCCTTCCTACTCCAGCAGTCAAGAATAGCTACGATGTTGATGTATGTAACCCCACAGAGGTACGCAGTGAGACAAAACACCTGTATTCTAGCTTTAAATGATACAAGTGTGCTCTAAACTAACAGTGGTGGCCAGCAGAAGACTTCTTTTCAGCCTGATTATTTTAATTTCCCCAGTGTGGTGGGGATCAGGCTACTCAGGCAGCAACCGCTGCCTGCACATCACAACTGCACTGCAGGCAGGCGTGGGTACGACAGGCGAAAGGCAATTATTCTGGCAATGGCCACAACTCTGCCACTGCCTTCCTTGCAGCAGAGCCCTGCTGGCTACCAAGTGCATGGGAATGCGTTTGAGTCACTGGGCACGTGCATGTGTGGGAGATGTCAGGGCCTCAGATCTGGCATCCCCATGAAAAATAATTATTTCCAATCTGGAAATGAACGTAGAGGAAAAAAAGAATTTGCTGTCCTGAATTCAAGGCCAGCCTGATTTATTAGCGAGCTGCATTTTATTATGAAGACATACATAGCTATCTCGGCATCTGTATTGATTCTACAGATTTTTAGAAACCAAAAGACACTTCCAGTAATAAAAAGAAAGCACTGCTCCATCACACGATAACAAAAATTAGAGAGTACAAACACCAAATCATATTCTTCACTAAACACCATTTCTGGAAATAGCTGTCCCAAGGCACATCAACAGCCTCCTCAAGTGCACCACGTTTCTCCTGTTCCCTACACACATCTGAAACAAATTACACAGAGCCTTCTAAGTAACATCTCCTCACACCCCAGAGACTTGTAGGAGAGATCTCATTTTCATCATTCCTCAACTCAACAGAAGGCTTTCAAACCATGTAGCTCCATGAGTTTTATATTATTTTTGTCCTTGTTTTTATTGGCCATGATGATCAAAAATTGATAACACTGTTAAGAACTGCCACAATTTGTGATCATTATAGTTCGCCCTACTTGTCAAACCAGCACTTATCTCCGGCCCAATTAAGTTTTTGAGAGTAAGCTTGGATTTGGAGTGATTCATCCCAAATCCTAAAGAGTTTGGCACGCAGCAGCGACATTGGCTGATCATTCTGTTCCTTGTAGGCATCTGGAAATAGTTTATACAATCAGAGCCAAAGTTGACTCTCTCACACAATGCTGGGTATAATTCTTGAACCCTGGAGAACCAAGCCAAGCAACTGCATTTCTCTGTGTCTTGTCTCTCCCTTCTTAAAGGGTGCACAAAGAGTTTTTCTCCAAATTAAACCATGGGAAAATATTGCTAGGAAGAGTTCTCCTTAAGCGCTGTTGAGGGATTCAGATCCCTCAGTAGCTCCCCCACATCAGCAATTCCTTAAAGTTCTGTCTGAATGAAAGCAGAAAGCTATTAAATTTAATGAAGAAAAAAAAAGAAAAAAGAAGAAAGGTCTGACTAGGGGAATAACAGCACTTAACAACTCGAGGAATCAGCCCATCATGTCAGTTTTATTCAGGGAAACTACGTGTTTGTTCTAACAACAAACTTTAAAGCTTGGCTGCAATACAGTTATAAAAATATTGCAAAAATTCTGGACTCCCAGATAACTTCTTCCCAGCAAAAATCTAATGATGTCAACAGGTTCTTCATGAACTCAGGCCCTCCAGCCTGAATCTACTCGCAGGACAAGTGACCATCAACAGCTACTGCAGACTGTGCTACCTTGTGGAGAGGGCTACATGTCCACTTAATAGATTTCCAACTCCTGAGCTAGAAGGAAATCTGCTAACCACAATCCACATGCACATGAAATAATTTATTGAAAGGTGTCTTTCAGAGAGACATCCAAGATAACCTTGAGAAAGTTATCTTGGACTTGAACTCATCCGTGATTTTTGGAAGTGTAAAAAGCACACATCAAGTGAATTTAGCACTGGAGAGAATAGCTGCAACTGTATGCTGGCTTTGCCTGCATACAAACCCATAAACATAGGTGTTAGAGCTAAGACATAAACTGAATTACGATTTCCTTCATGAATACACATAAAAATATTTCACTTTTATTTTGAAGAAAAAAAGAAAAACTCCTTTTTTGTTCATTATCTAACAGTCAAGACTAGAAAAGCCATCATCAGTCTCAAATGCAAATGTTCATCTTTGCAGAAAATTATCTAGTAAAAGCAATGAGTTTGGAAACTAATTACATTGGACTCTTATCATAAACCAACAGAGCATGAATATTTGAGGCCAAATTTCTCTTTATCCAAATCCATCTGCACAACCAACAGCCATGAAAGCGCTGATGTCTAAAGACATCAAAATCTCATAACTTAGGACTTTGAGGTAAGAAACTTTATTGAATAGTATCTAGTCTGGAGATCACCTGAAATATAGATCAGAGTGAAACGAATTTGCCTTTCTCTGAAGACATGAATTTTGTTATTTTCAAGACAGCTTGTTGCAAAACAAACTCTATGCTCTGTGGAAACAGACTATTGTTCTTGTATTTGAACAAATCTTCCAGAAAGAATTTCAAAATAATTTAAAAAAAATCCCCAGAATTCCCTATTTTTAAGAAATTTTATCTTACCCTTCCACGCTGGATTATTTTCGGTCGTTTCTGTGCTCTATTAATAAAAACTGGCTGCGGAGCTTTGGCATTTGGCCCAGATATTTGCATCTCAGGATAGATATTATCCAAATACCACTTAAATGATTTGCAGTTCAATCTTTTTCTCAATTCTACACGGTCGGTAATATTTCCGTAGTTCCTCATCCTTAGCTCGGGTCTCAAAGCAAAATATTGCTCCTGTATTTAAAAGAAACAGGTTGGGGGCAAGAGGAGAAGAATTTCAGATTATTGATTTCCAACTTCCTGTTCACAGAGCTCCCAAAGTTTCATTTCATTTTGCTAGTGCTTTCAACCATTAAGTTTGAAAGCGGCATTAGAAAATTCTAGTCTTTAGATTGCCACAAAGGGTGAGATTTATCGTGCCTAACTGTGAGCTGAACTTTCTAGACCGCTTTTTTTGATGAAAAGACTTCTTGGGCACGAATCTGCTAACATTTTTCAGATACCAACTTGAAGAGAAAACAAATCAGCCCTACACCCCATCGGCCAAAAAGCCATCCTAGAGTCACTAACTCAGAAACAGGTGTATGTATCGTCATCATCCTCATGTGGCAAAGGTTTATTTTATATTAGTTTGACTGTCCAACTGACTGTTTTCATTGTTGGGGGGGTCAAGTATATTTTGTCTTCCACAGTGTCCAGCCTTCCAACTTTAAAAGTTACCACGGCAAAAAAATTCCCTATCGGAATAGACCTATAAATGGCACTATCTTGTGTAGTGGGACTATGCATTTATTAACATAAAGAATAAGAACTGTCACCTGGGCTTTCTGTGAAGCCCAGTTTTTTCCATTCATCTGCATCATCTCCAGAAAGGCTCCTGCAATGTTACTTTTTGATGTTCTAATTTATGATTATACCCAGAATTGTACCTGGTTAGGCAAGCATAGATTAAGATTCAATCTTATGTAATGTTGAACTCTAATGCAGAGACAATGGGGACAAATTGGAATTCGTGAATGTACAATGTGGCATAAATACTATTACCAAAACTAGAAGAAAAATCCCCTTGTAGAGTCTTTAATTCCAGCTAAATTTACAGAGCTTATAGAAAAGGCATTGTATTTGTATATTAACTAGTTTACTAGATATTTAGAATCAGTTTTCAGGGCACTGAGTGACAGCATTTTGTTGGATTAATCTCTAGTAGGCATCTGGAATTTACTTACCATAATGTGGTTCTGACAGTTTTCCATTACCTACTGTTGTCTCTGATATTCAGATGACAGACAGTGTCATCTCAAGACAAATTACACATCTGTCCTTATCAAGATCTTTGAGCCTTTGGATGCGCTTGGTGTATCATTGCTATTTTAATAGCAAAGAAAGGTGAAGCATTAACCACACTGTACTGTTGGACAACTGTGAGGAAGTTTGGAGACAGACTGGACATCACTATCAGAAATTGGTCTGCTTCAAAAAAGTAGCTCTGCTATTCCACTTGCCTCTTTCCTGGTTAAGGTTCAAATTTTAGTATCCTACCTTTCCTGCGTCACTTATTTCCATTGTATACATGAACTTACTTCTTTTACATCTTGCTTTTGACAGTTACGAAAATTTTGCTGTTTCCCTTCCATTATGCATTTTTATTAAATATTCTTATCTGCTCTTTGTTGCAAAACAGGTCCTTTAAGTCTTAGGTTTCTACTATTCATCATACAATCACTTTAGTAAAGGATCCTGGCCCTAAATATTTGCATTACACTTACATAAACAAAAGTATTTCCAGGCTTGACTTCCATACATAAATTTGTCATAATGACAGTCTCCAGCAACTGTCAGAGAATTAGATATGAAACAGCTGGAAACACTCAGTCTGTGATAAGAGACTGCTAGAATCAGCAGTTTAAATCCCTGTTTGTTGAAGCAGTATTAACTGGGAATTATAACAGAGAATCAATTCCAAGCTTCAGAGAAAGCCATCATTAATCACAAAACAACTGTGCCCAGACACCAATAAAAAGAAAAGTAATGGATCAAATCTACCAATGCATTACACAGATGGAGATAAAAATTAATGACACCTAATAGGTTCCTCAAATGACTGAGCATCAAGATAAAAGATGGGTTTTGAAATGTAAAACTCTACAGAATATAAGTTAATAAAATGGGTCTTGTATAGAAATTGTAGGGACCACAGGAACTGGCCACACAGCAAATCCTGTGGTCTCACAAGGCAAAATGTTCTCAAGTATCAGAGAGATGAGGGCTTCACCAAAACCTGGTCTACATTTAAAATCATCAGTACCAAAATCGGAAGGAAAAAATATGCCTCCCCATGAATCCACAAGTCAATCCTGATTGATCTTCCATGGCAAGACAGACTAAGAATCAGACAGCTAATTAAAGCAGAAACCAAACAAAAAAATCAACAAAATTCTTGTCTCACCAACATGGAAACTACCTGAAGGTATACAGCAGTATACAGCTGCTACGTAATACTGATTTGGACACAAAGCACAACCGAGCTTACAAGAACTCATTCATCACCATTTACTCCATTAAAAAGGCATAAAACTGAATCTTCTGCAGGCAGAAGTTGTAACAGGGAATAGATTTGAGCACTCAAAAGCCAATGAGAATCCTACAGAATTTAGAATTCATATCAAAATTACATTAGCGAATCAGGTTACAGAAGGAAGATCCCATTAGAGGTACTAACAGATTCCACTGTGATACAGTCCTTCGACAAACAAGCCAGTTAATAACCTTACTGCATGACCTAGAATTGTCTCTTACCTTATATTCATCCATCCACACATGTGCCAACCTCAGTGAGTTATGAGCCATGGTGTCCTGTCCACCGGGTGAGCCATAAGGACGCCTCTTACGGAAAATGTGTCCCACCCTGGAGCAGGGGATGATCAGAAGTCTACCACCACACATCCAGATCTGTCCATACAGAAGCAGAACACACCTCATTGTACATATACTGACAAGGTTAACTACCTCCTCCCCTTCTCCAAGGGATACTTAGGTAGGTTTATACATGATGACACGAGTAGGCATCACCAATGTTGTCCTACATGCCTTGTCATGCTTTCTGACAAGTTAAATTAATAAATCTTCAGGTTAGAAAAGACTGTTTTTGTCATATCGTCACACTGTCCACATAACACATCATGGCCTTCACAAGACAAATGGTAAGTTTTTTAAACTTTTATGCTCTAATGACCCATTAGAAAACACTGAAATGTAGGAGTTGGGATTCAACTTGTAGATTAAGATACATAAATTTATTTGCCTACATGCGAGTTACATGTCCACACTTCCACAATAGGTAATGAAGATCAGTCAGTATCACCAGGGAGCCCGGAGAGCTTTTCATCTACATAGAAGCACTTATTTTACACAGCTGTTTATTCCTGTTAAATATACAGGAACTCAGAAATACTGTTCACATTCAGATGGTACATTTGAGTGCCTTAAGCCAGCTCTGTTGCACCCCAGATCTAGATTTTGTTTACACTCCACTTCCAACTGTTGGGTTATTTTTTTAATTTCTTTTTAAACTTCAGCTTCCAGCAAATTATCATCATTGGCCCTTTGTTGGACTAACGTGTTCTCCTATCTCAGAAAGATCTTCTCACGTTAGTAGTTTATAATCAAGTCACTTTTAAAATCCCCTCCTGGATAAAGATTAAAATTCTTTACAACTCTCCCCCAGGGAAAGGGGACTTCCAGACCTTATAAAGCTCTCTACATATCAATTTTTCAAAGATCTTTTTATTGAAACTGTGTATTACACTGTAACAACAATCATTACCTAACATTCCATACACTTCTACTTAGATATCTAATATTTATATGTTGTAGCGAAAACCTGAAAGATTTTATTTATTCAGTACATACCCCTTTAAAGTCATTCAAATTTATGAAATGCCATATCTTATTTTTGAGCTCTAATCTTGATTTCTCTAACGAGCCAATTTTCACAGATTTCTCTAAAGGTTTGGCAGTCGTGCGTTTGGTTTGGGGTTTTTTATGTTAACTTCACTTTTTAATCCCCTTTTCATATTTGTCACAAGAGCATCTCATTTTCAGACAGACTCTTGTCAAACCGGTTGATGAATCCACTCTACAAAAGTGAAGAGGTAAACATGATACTGAGCACAAAAAGTTGTTTTTCTTTCAGTGGAGTGACAGGGAAGATGAGATAAAGTATAGGAAGCCTAATGAAGTATCGCTTTGGAATCTCCTGATTGCAACCTTCTTGTTATTTTCTCAACCAAGCTGACTCCTCTACATGACTCTTAATTTAGTATAAAATATTTACATCTCCATGCCCTCAAAAAGCAGGCTGAAGTGTCTGAAAAGCCCCACCTATGTCTAAGGAAACATAATAAGCTTACTTATTATCAATATTGCTGTGAGCCATTGCTCACTCATTGGTGTGAGTCTTTTTAACTAACTTGTGAAAATTATTAGACATTGCTTGTAAACTTGCAGGATTATTCTTTTCTTACACTTCTCTATAGGCATTATGAAATGCTCTAGCACGGAAAAGCCACAAACACTTCAACTACAGAGCTCAAAACTCTCTTTAATCTTCCTGTTAAAACTTAAAGATCATTGTAAAGGTAGTTAAAGTGCAGTGAAGGCATCCTCCCTGGGAATAAAAGTACCGAATTCTCTGTGCAAATAGATATTCCACCGCTAAAGAAAATGTACGTAAGGAAGAGAAGCAGCCAGACACTGAGGTTCATACTCCCAACACACAATAAAGCTAGATTACCCGAAAAGATATTTCCAGATTTTCTCCTCCCCAGATGTCCATGCCGCTATCATATTGTCCAAGCTCGTTGAAGTACTCACGATCCATGGCAAACAGGCCTCCAGCCATAGTAGGTGACCTAAAAAGGAATATGGAAATACGTTCATTTTCTTTTAGAGAAAAAAAATAACAGTAATTTTAGCTGAATTGGCTAGTCTCAAAGCTAAATTTAGACCTATATAATACAACTTAAATCCTGCAGACACTAGAAATCATCCGATCACACTTCTAGTCTCAAAACGTTTTCAAAAGCAGATCTGTAAGTGGTATTTGTGATCTTTCATTATTCCAATAGCAATAAACTATATTTGTTTGTATAGTAAACTTGAGGAAAAGGACAGGCAAAGAGTAACAAAGTAGCTGTGTATCTACTAAAAAAAAACCCAACACAACACTGAAAAAAGTAAAAACTTGTGCAAGTTTGGAGTCCCTCAGCTTTTCTACAGTGAAACTCAAAGCTGCCTTTCTAATTAGATCTGTCTTTGCCAGAAACTATTTCCCCTACAGTTACAAACATGTATGCTTGCACACAATAACATGTTCTTCCCCCTCTTACAGGAGCAAATTATACAAACCAGGCTTGACTGATCTGCAGAAGAGTAGAATTCAGAGTACACATTACTTTCCTGTATTAAATTAGATAAAGCAACAAGGTCCAAACTTAAATTATACAAGCCAGGAGGCTGCTAAAAGACACGCTGCTTTGTCTCATAGATGGAATCTAAATACCAGGAGCAGTTTCTTGGTAAGTTATTTACTATTTGTCTATTTGCATACATGTTCTCTTCGGCATCTCCCAGCTTTTTACCTTCACAGAATCACAGAGGTTGGAAGGGACCTCGAAAGATCATCTAGTCCAACCCCCCCTGCCAAGGCAGGGCCACCTAGAGCACATCACTCAGGAACGTGTCCAGTCGAGTTTTGAATGTAGAAGGAGACTCCACAACCTCTCTGGGCAGCCTGTGCCAGTGCTCTGTCACCCTCACGGTGAAAAAGTTTTTCCTCATGTTAACCCGGAACCTCCTACGCTCCAATTTGCACCCGTTGCCCCTTGTCCTATCGCTTAGTGAGGCCGAGAAGAGCCTGGCTCCATCTTCCTGACACTCACCCTTAACATATTTATAAACATTGATGAGGTCACCCCTCAGCCTCCTCTTCTCCAAGCTAAAGAGACCCAGCTCCCTCAGCCTTTCCTCATAAGGGAGACGTTCCACTCCCTTGATCATCTTCGTGGCTCTGTGCTGGACTCTCTCTAGCAGTTCCCTGTCCTTCTTGAGCTGAGGGGCCCAGAACTGGATGCAATACNGTCAGTCCCCAACCTGTACTGGCACATGGGATTCTTCCTTCCCAGGTGCAAGACCCTACACTTGTCCTTGTTGAATCTCATCAGGTTCCTCCCCGCCCAGCTCTCCAGCCTATCTAGGTCCCACTGAATGGCAGCACAACCCTCTGGTGTGTCAGCCACTCCTCCCAGTTTAGTGTCATCAGCAAACTTGCTGAGGGTACACTCCGTTCCCTCATCAAGGTCGTTGATGAAGATGTGGAATAGCACCAGCACCGACCCCTGAGGGACTCCACTAGTCACAGGCCTCCAACTAGATTCGGCCCCATTGACCACAACCCTCTGGCTTCTGCCCTCCAACCAGCGCACAATCCACCTCACTACCCTCACTACCTTCCCTGTGTGTTACTAGAATGGTGCTGTATTTTATTAAATTTGTATACAATCCCCACTGTACAATCTCTAGATTGAATTGCTACTGTATCACAAAGTTATAATATCTGGATGCCTGGAAGAATATTAAAAAAAAGTAAAACCAAAACATAAATGTGACATGATAGTTGGAACATACAATGGGCTGGGAACAGGCTTTTTCTCATCCTTATTAATAAAAGCCTGTGATGAAACCAAGCCTAACTCTGGATTTCCTTGCTTGTTCTCACATGATTTTCTATTACAGTTTCTGTCACTTTAAAAGGTGGGTTGAAAGGGTGCTCTCAATTTTTCCACCCCGACACCAAAATATTTCATCTGATGGAAAGCCCTTCTCAAAGGTTAAATAGCAGTCTAGCTTCTTTTTCAAAGCAGGCAGAGACCTTTAAGTTGGAAAAGCGACTTTCATACTCCAAAAATGTAATCTTTTCGGATGACTAGACTCCCTTTAAAGTTCTCTGCCTTTTCCATGGGAGTTTTTCCTAAAAGCGAGTGAAGGAATGCCAGAACAGTGTTGAACACAGCAAGAACTAACCTTCAGGCATGCCTCAGATAAAGGGTGAGAATAGCTCTGAACGGAAGAAGCACTTTAAGACTGACTGTGCTGGTTCCTCATCCAAGTTTTCCCAGTATGTCCTTTCCCTCCCAGCTTCAGAAACTGCCACAGCGACACCTTCCAAACAAGCCAGTCAAACTGTTAAGTAACTTAAGTAGTTTCCTGGCTTCTCAGACCAAATCTTGTGACAGGTAGATGTGGAAAACCACAGCAGAAAACCTGGTGCTGGAGCTGCTTGCGTCAGCGTGAAACACTCTTCATTTACAGTCCAAGAACAGAGAATAAGAGAGAGATGAGACTGCTCAATTTCTGATTCACTTTGCAAATCTTCTAGAAAAGTACTACATTCCCTGCATAGAGTCCGTTTGTAAAAAAGGCAAAGTTCTTCCACCTGACAAACCTGAATTCTGTACTAGGACAGATACCTACAGCTAGAAAAAGCACCATCAGCTTCTTGCCCTCAGTCTACCAGCACTGGCCCTTCCCATGCAGAGATTCGTACTGGGGTACTGGGACAGCTTCTACTCTGATGGCTGAACCATATGTGCTACTAAAAAAAGAAAAAAAAGGTGTCTACTGACATCATTTTATAACAGTTACAAGTCCAGCATGAACCAGATATTGCCAGTTCTGTATATGCAAGACAGCCATCAATGGTTAAAAGATTAAGGAAGGGAACTTTCAAGTCCTAGTGTTAAGCTTTGCCGAGACTTTTTCTTCAGAACGACTATCTCAAGTAATTCAGACTGCAAAAACCAGTATGGACAGGCTTCCAACAGACAGTTTTAGGCATGTGCCACACTGTGCAAAGACACAAGTAATATCCTAAAGATGGTTTTCACATCCCTGTGTGTTCATTTAGGAAGCTTTATGACAAAATAATTGCTTGTTTGAGGAAAAATGTAAATGAAATCTAAAGCAAAAAGATGATGTTGATACAGAAAATTACCATATGCTCTGATGTTCTTTCCCATCAGCTAGGAAACCACCTTCCTATTACCACAGAAACATTTTCCCATTCTAGCAATTCTTTAGCATTTCATCAGAGAAATTATTGATCCTGTATTAATGGGATACGTAGGCTAACACTAGCACAAAGGCAGTTACCAAAATCATCATTAAGCCAAACACACCAACAGACTGGAAACAAACGTCGATGCACAGCTCAGAAGCGAAATTATTGGACAGATTTAATACAAAATAGCACAAGCGCCTTAAGACTTTTGTCTTTAGCAAAAGCTGCTGTTGTATGAGCATTCTCTACAAGCATGCTTTCTTGACCTAATAAGACAGATATATCTAATTTGTGATTAAATGCGAGAAACTAAACTGAAATAGGTAGCAGTATCGAGAACTATTTGTAAGGAAAATAAACAAGTCAGATAATTGACAGGTTAGGCATCTGCTTCTAAAACTGCAGACCCAGATACGCTCCATAATGCTTAAGAAGTGCTTCTGATCATCCGTATGTTACACAGAGCTTCACACCACACAGGAGGAACCTTACTTGATTGGTGCAGTGGCTCCCTCAGGTCCTTCCAGTTCTGACAAAGGAACGAGATCCCACTTAAAGTGCAGGCCCCAGTTAAACCCTCCACGCACAACCGGGGAAGAGCTGTAGGTAAGCGTGTCAGCACTGATTATGTCAATCACAGGGCACACCACAGTCCTGCGATCTTCTCTGATGGGAGTCAGCAGAGGTTGCAACCACATCTCGTTCACCTCACAGTGACTGTCCAGAAATACCAGCACTTTCCCTACAGAGGCCAAAGCACACAAAACACAAAGATCCATGGTAACACGAAACACACAAACACATACTCAATTCTACGGGCAGCAGAGTATCAGCAGTATCCTCACTACCCTGTGACACAGAGGGGAAACTCCATCTGCGCCTCGAAACGCTGACAAACCAGAGACTCCACAGGGACTACTTCAGTTAAAGGCAAAAGGTAGACCCTGACTATTCACATTTACCTATGAATTGCTCAAGTGGGCCATTATCTGCATTTCTTTGACAGGGCTTTATAGTCATCAAATGTTCTAGCTGGATTCAGCAAAGGTACTGTACTTTAAATGAAGCACCATCAGACCAGCACTTAGAGCCAGGAGGTGATTTGTCCTAAAGCAGAGCACTTCCCGTGCCTGAGTTAAAACGACAGGGATAACCAAAGATGACACATACTAGGCTAGGTGAATTATCCCCATGACAAAGCTGGTTTTGTCCACTATAATCGCCTTGGGCTCACTTCATATCACACTCCACCATCCATCCAGTTACTGTTGTAGATAAGATCTATGGATTTTAAACCAAGCCATTCTGATGAATTCATCTGCATTCATCCATGATGCAGGTCACAGCATTTCAATTCCCGAATGTAAAGTAACATAGAGCATCTCCCCACTTCATTAGCTCTAGAGTGACGGTGGATTCATACCAGTTTAAGAGAAGAGTGCATGCCCTAAATGTGCACTGCCGAATCTACCAGTATTAGACCAAGCAACACTTCGGTCCTATCAGTTTATATGGGGATTATCTGCATGGTCAGAGTGGACAGTTTGATCCATGAGAGACCTTCAGGCTCAGCTGGTCTACAAAACCACCTGAATTTTTGTGACACAACATAAAATTTACGTAAGACTATAATAACACCGAAGAGATAAAGAGCTTTAAAGAAAACTTAGAAATATACAAAAAGTCACCCGTTAACATGAGACAGTATTTGACTGAGGAGAAAAAAAGTAACAGACTCCAGCAGTTCAGAAAAGCAATAAAATGACTTAAAATTGTGCCAACTCAAATGAATCCTAGCACAGCTTGCAAATTGCAAGTACAATTTTCTCTCTGAATTATGCCATTACAATGCTAATGAGTAAACACCAATTAAGAGACTTTATCTGCGACTCAAAATTATTTGAGAAAGTAGCACTTACTTTCTCAGACACCAAACAACTTAGCTGGGAAGCATATTACGCTAAAAGGTGCAGTGTACATAAAGCACCAAGTGTAGTTTATCTCAATTAGCACTCACTGCAACAACAGGAAAGCTTGTATGAGAAACATTACAACTAGATGAGTGAATCAGAAGCCAGATTAGAGTGTGCCTTAGTAAGGGAGCAGATTGCCATTTTAAAGCAACAGTTTTCACATGAAATGCGCAGAAAACATTGTGCGAGCACAATATCCAGCGTGTATGGAGATGTTGGTGAGACAACATTCTTTCAGGGCAGGAATAGGGAAACTTCTACATTGCCTCACTAAATTTTGTCACGTACAGGTTTTGTTTTACTATTTCACTGACCCACTCTAAAAAGTTAACTCATTTTATCCAAAGCAAATTTCCACAGGAAGAAAAAATAAATATGCAACAGGTCAGACAAGGTTTAAAAGACACTCAAATTTGGCTCCAAATTTGCAATGTCATTGTTTGGGTGACTTGAAAAAACATCTCCTTTCTCTCACACAGCACAGAATTCCTTTGAGTTAATTACAAACTCTAACAGTGAATTTATTATATCTACTCTATATTTACATATAAGCAAGTACCAAGACCTCCTTGATTCCTTCTGAGTAACAGAAAATCCTCAGGTGAGGACTAATTCAGTAAAGCTCTGAGGAAATACTTGAGAAAGCTTTATAATGATCATGGTCAACTGCATGATGTAAGCATTTAAATGCACAGGTAATGTTGGTTAAGGTCTCCTATTATCATTATACAGGTATCACTGAAGACACTTTGTGTATCTATTGTGACTTACATTAGTGTACCAGCCAAAGATCAGTGCAAATTAGCTCATTTCAAAATCACTGATATTCTGAAACAACTGCTAAAATGTCTCTCACCTAAGATAGCATTATTTGAAATCTTTCTTCCCCTGTGCTAAGCTGTATAGCTTAGAACATGGCATGACATGCAGAGTCCCTACAGTGGGCTAAAGCAATCACAGGTCAAAGATTCAATGTCTGAAAAAGCTGCACAACAGAAAAAGGAGTCACGGAATTAAGATATGGTCAAATGTCAAAGTACAAAGGAAAAGAGAAACAAGAAAATATACCTGTGGCATGAGAGGCTCCAATCATCCTTCCTCGAATCAAGCCTTCCCGCTTCTCATTTCTTACCAATTTTGTGGTTTTTGGAAGTTGAGTTTTAACATATTCACCCAAGTCTTTCTTCAAGTCAGCTGAGAAAAGGAAAGCATAAGTTTAACAACAGGATGGAAATTTTGAAGTCCCAAGATGTTCAACTCAAAAAGGGCCAAAAACTTGATCAAAAAGCTACCCCAATACAGCGCAGCTTCAAACCAAGAATACCAAAAGGACAGTGATCCATCCCACATCCTCCACCTGCCCTCCAATTCCCATGGCCTTTTTTTGTTGTCTTATTCTCACATTTTTCTAATAACTGCTTTACTTTGTCCCGCTGTGTTGTGGAAACCCACGTGGACAAAGCAGTTACATACCCTCCATTGTAAAGGGTGATGAACCATATGACTGGGCCTTCCATGGGGCGCATTCCTGCTGATAAGCGCTTCCTTTTATTTTCTCAACTAACTTTTCGTGCGCTGCCACCTTCTCAGGTTTTGTACTTAGCCTTGGCTTCCTGAATACAGACTGGACTGTTACCTTTTTGTTCTGTTTGCAAAGCCTTTAGTACAATATGACTCAAGTGAACTGGAACTACTAGACTCTTACTAAAGGCAGATGCTGCTAAAAAAAGATCAAAATAAAAGGCACTGTACAAAGAAGTAGCATTTCTCTTTCCAAATTCTTCTCAGGGTGACTGTCACTTGCAGAAGTAATGAAAGCCCTTTCACACAGGCAAGTGATTTAAATCACTGCGTTCCATACCTTAAAACAAACACTGACACCTTTAAAAAGCAGCATGAAGACACCTTTCATTATGAGTACCTGCTTAGCTGATACGACAGCAGATACAAAGGAATTATAACTCAGTCTCAGGTGGTTGCTTTTCTAAAATCCAAAGGATCAAAGACACTGCTGACAACCACGTGCTTTTGAAGGAGTGAAGTTCACTGAAGTCTATAGGCACTACTGTAACTTAACTAACATCAGTGAAGACTGTAAGAGTAAGCATACTTCCCGCACCGAGGACAGCAGTTTCTAACATTCCAGTGGGCAGCAAGGTTTTACCATTGAAGAGAAGATGAACACAAAGACTGAAGTAATGGAAAAAGAGAAGTTCATAAGCTTACGGAGAAATAAAGAGGAATATAAAATGACGAAGAAGAACAAAGAGCCAGCTGAGACTTCATGGAGAACCTTGGAACAGAGAGGCAGACAGACTTTCAACAGAGGATATGCTGGAATAAATAATATTATTATTCTGAATGTCAGTTCAAACATTAAAGTTGCTGTTAACAAGATTAAATGTCAAAGGAACATATGTGGAAGGCAGAGCTGTAACCTTCAGGGAGTACAAGAACTTTCAGGCAGGAAGACTGAAAAGGAGATTCCCAGAAGCAACTCCAAATGTTTAGATCTCAGCCTTTGCACTGCAAGGCAGCATTGCAGATCAAGAATGAGAAGCTACCTGTGGTAAGTTGACCCTGGCTGGACACCAGGTGCCCCCCAAAGCCACTCTACCACTGCCCTACCTGAGCTGGAAAGGGGAGAGAAAATATAATGAAAGGCTTGTGGGTGGACATAAGGACAGGGAGAGATCACACACCAGTCACTGTCACAGGCAAAACAGACTTGACTTGGGGAAAATTAATTTAATGTATTGCCAATCAAATCACAGTAGGATAATGAGAAAATAAAAACTAATCTTAAAAATCGCTTTGCTTCACCTCCTTTCTTCCCAGGTTCAACTTCACTCCTGATTTCTCTCTCATCTGACCCAGCAGCACAGGGGGACAGGGAAGGGGGATCACGGTCAGTTCATCACACAGTCTCTGACACTCCTTCCTCCTCAGGGGGAAGACTCCTCACACTCTTCCCTGCTCCAGCCTGGAGTTCCTTCCATGGGAGACAGTCCTCCATTCTCAATAGGCAGTTTAGATTACTGTAGCCATGATCTTGCTCCATACGTATGTAATGAAGGCTGCTCCAAACAAGAGAAATCCAGGATGGGAGTCAGGGGTGTTGTTACATCAAATTATTGAGTTGCAGACAACTTGCCAAGCTCCTGATATCACTTTTTTGTGATTCACTTTCTTCTTCTGCATAGAGAAATGGTTCCAGTAACAGCCTTCAACATATCCTGTAGGCTGTTCCACAACAGGTAAAGCCCAAATCACAGAGAAAGAGGTTGTACTAGAAAAAACATCCTGCCTTGCAGCAAAGGGAAAGAAAAATGTAAGTAGGCTCAGCTGAGCCATGGAAATGCCTGCTTAGCTAGTAAGACTGTTAAGTGTAAGAAGCTTTTGAGTCAAAACTAGACACAAAGACCCAAGTTTTACACAACAGCACTGACATGCAGCAGAGCTCCTATATTTAAAGCTGAACAAGTACGCAGAATTTTTTCTAAGATACTGTTTCAAGAAGTATGTAATGTAGGGGAAATTAATTTTTAAAAAAATAAAAATCAACGAGGCATAGAGATCAAGCAATTTTCCCAAGTTCACATGGGATCCATGGGAAAGACAAAGTCTGTGTCCATTTCCTTAGTCATCAAACCAGCTTTGCTTTTCTTCAGCTGGAAAATTCCATCCATTAAAATTAAGCAGCAATGCAAACATCAGTAGTATCATCATAATCAAGAGCTGTAATTCTCTGTATAAACAATACCTCCTTCTATCTTTGGCTTCAAAACTTGTTCATTTGAAGCCAGAAAGTCAAAAGTAGCTACTTGAATGTTTTGAACTGAATTTGGCTTTTGCATTAGCAACAGACCAGAAGAGCAATGGTATTACTGTCTAAGTACAGGCATTAATCAACCAAATGCATTACTGTATCCAAAAGTCTGAGGTTTGAAGTAAGTTTAGTTCTGAATGCGAAGGTTACGAAACTTTAAAACAACAAATTGCACAAGAGACTTTGTAGCAGAGTGCTTATTGCTTCCAAAATACAAACAACAAAACAAGCTTTTAAATAATACACATTCTTATCAGCAAGGGACAGTGTTTCATCCTTGTTCTCTCCTGTATCTTAACATTTGATCTGACCTCAGAGAGATAAATAGTTGCATAACAAGAGAATTTAATTCTACATTATACATAACTAATCAGTCTCTGAGAGCAAGCGAAACCTTAACCCAGAAATCAAGCAAGGAGACCAAGTGAGCTAATTCTACGTACTCAAAAATATATAATCTAAAAAATCGTTTTACAAATGCAAAAAGCTGTGGACTGGTAAAAAGGCAAGCAGGGAACTTGCACAGTCCTGCCTGCCAGTACTGCTACACTAACACATTCCTCAACAGACACTTCGCTTTTGAAGTGCTAAACCATTGAAATTGCATGTCTGTCTTAGTCTTGTCCATCATTTGAGAGAAAAATTCCGAAGCATCTATCTTTCAACAACAGTAAAGCAATTCTGCAAGTTCTACCCCCTCCAGGGCCCCTCCCAGACTGAGGGAGTAGAGACTACTCCAAGAGCCAGGGACAGCTACTCCTAGGGCGGCCACAAGAGGCTGTGCGAGAGCCATGCAGAGCCCTCCCAGCGAAACCTGAGCTCCCATCCCACCAGCCTGAAATGCTGAGAAATTACAAAAAACCTGACACGCTGTTTCCACAGTGCCACATCAACTTCTTTGCAAGACCACAGCTAAGACTATGTGCATTCAATTCCTTTCAGAAACATCCACAGTTAGTACTGGCCCACGCAGTTTACAGAAGGATCAGTGTAATCCACTGTGAGCACCAGAGCAGCCCGAGCAAGGTACTGTTACAAAGAAACAAACTGCTTAATCACCCCCTCTGAAAATACATACTCCTCATTATTAGCTTCGAAACCTGTTTTCGAATGTTCAAATCTGCATGATACAAAGCTTATCAGTAAAATGGCAAAGCGGATGTCTGTCTTGGACTTCTCAAAACATCATGCAGCTGTACAGGCTGGCACTTTTCGAGGATGGACTGCAGCACAAATTGGTTTTGCATCACGACTTTCACTTTTTTTATTTTGATCAGTCGATAAAGCACAGGAAGAGACAGGAAGGTCACGAAGTGTAAGCACCAACCAAAATATCACTGAAAGCTTCTCTCACCCAATTCACTGTTGTCATCCACCAAAATAATTTCATGAAGAAGGTGCGCTGGAGTGCGATCCAGGACACTATGTACTGTGCGAAGCAGGGCAGAAAGCGCTTCATTGTAGAAACAGATAACAACACTGGCAGATGGCAGATCAGAAGGGTAGGACTTCTGTCTACATCTGCAAACAGAAATATAATAGTTATCACTATTTTCAGTTAGTTTTCCACAGAGCTAGGTCACTAGTGAAACTTCATAAATAACAAGCAAACACTAAATGCTTAGGAAGAATTCCCAACTTGAACATAAAGAGCCCAGGCATGTAACATCTATAGTAGCGCTCAGCATAGTAAGTTACTCTTCACATAATACAGACTCCTAATTAACATTGCCTCTTGTTGGAGAATAGAGGGTATGATGGATTGAGGTGGGAATGATAATCACAGATCCTCAAGACATAAACAAGAGAAAAGACTAAGAGCTTGTTTCAGCTGTCAAAACTCTGCCTGGTGCCCTCACAGAGCTCAGACATATACAAGAATGGTAAATACGACACAAGGTCCAGGAAAACCCCACAACTTTATTGGCCGTCTGCTGGAGACTAGGTTGGACCTCCGATGGTGCTAAATACCTATTTAGACAACCAAGGTCAGGATTCAGCCTGCAGATTAAGACATTTAAAAGTCTAAGTCACTGCTGTCAGTGGCGTATAGATAGCGCTCAGCTCACCCTGATGCTGACAAGTGTGTTTTGTCAGCTGAAGAGCTCTGCGCGCTCCATTAACTGCATTGACTGGATCTCTGCTAATTAGAATAAAAGGAGAAACAACTGATTAACATACCTAAGTTTAAGCATCTTAATCTGCAAGGTGAATCTAACTCAAAGCAGATAACCATTCTTTCTCTCTCCTTATTTTCAAATTTTCTTCATACTACTAATAGGCCACAGTATCACAGATTAAAGCCATGTGAAGATGCCAGGCATAAGGGAATCCAATAAAAATAACAAACTATGAATGAAAACCCAGAAGTATACAAAAGAAGTCTTCATAGGCTTGGAATGAATTTAGCTCCCAAGAGAGACACTTTGACAAGTACGATTCATTACATTTACCCACACCAGAGAAACCACTAGAAAAATAGGTGCAGGTTTATTTATTTTTCAGTTCAGTGTTGGGTGGGTTTTTCCCCTCCTGTTTGCTGCAGAGACTATAGAAAAAAAGATCTGCTTTTTAATAGAAAGTATTCAGAGCAGTGCAATCCAGATGTCAAGCAAGGCCTTTAACTGAGAGACAGCCTCTGTCGTCAGGCATTCTTCTATCTTATCCTCTGTAGGTTTACAACAAATGTGAAATAGTATATAAGGTGAAAGCCTCTCATTAACTCGGGGAGTGGAACAATTGTGTCCATCTTTCAAAGGTACCAAACAGAATTACAGCATCTCTTCCAGTAGTTACAGTACTGAGTATCTCAAAATGAAGCTTCAAAAAAGTAAAAACATTGTAGCATGCTTTAAGTAACCAAGTACAGAGCTAGCAAGATGAAAGAGACATAGGACATGTAATCTTAGTATTGTTGGAAAGAAAGTTTGATTCCTAGGTCTTTCTACATCGACTTTTATTTGAAATATTCTTTTCAGAATCTTGTTTCTATCAAAATAGCCATCTACCAATGCCACTACTCACAAAAAAATTAAATTAGTATGATAAAAGTTTGAATAAGCATGTATCCAATGTGGTTCTTCATTAAACATTCTTAAAGTGAATTAAGAACTAGGAAAAAGCTTTGCTTTCAGGAAGTAGCAGTCTGCCTTTTTTCATGGAACCCGGTTACTATGGGGCTTTACCTATCATGTATCTTTTCCTGCTGGCAGAAAATTAGGTCTCCAGAAACAATATTCAGCCAAAAAAGACAGAAGAGACCAAAAAATAAAAATCCTGACCTCAGGCACTCCTGTTTAAATACCTGAAAATCTGCCTTCAGCAACACAGGAAGCTGAAACAATATCTAACAGAAATGTAATATCAAAAATGTTAAATACTACTTCAAGTATAACATCTCAAATCCTTGAGCACATGAAATTATACTACGTTCTCTCCAAAAATTAGTACATACTTTGTATCTCTTGTATCAGGCACCTCCCTGTGGTATCCCAGCCGATTGCTGATAAGCATATTGAAAGCATGCTTCTGATAGCCCAGGTCTCTCACTTCCTGATCTTCTTCATTAAAAATCATTCCTGCAAAAACACACACCAAGGTCAGTTAACAGGCTCAAAAATATCCTTTGGAAACAATCAAGGATGGAAATGTATGCTTTAATCGCCCCTAAATTCCATTATGTTCTTCAAAAATCCCTCTAGTTTTACAAAGTATATTTTTGTGCAACTATTTTTGTTACCCTTCACAAACAGGTAGTGCTTATCAGCAGACCTTGCAGGTATAATAAAATTAAATCATTCTCCAAAGACTGATGGCTCCATTGTGTTTATTGCCTTACAAGTCACACTCCCTTCACTTAAATGGCCTCTAATTCTTAGCACCACCTAAAAACCAACATCAAACACACAACAGAAGATAGACTGTGGCACACAATGCACCAGCACCTATCCATCCAGATGAAGGGTCTGTAATGGGATTTTTGAAAGAGAATATACATTTAGAACAATAGAAAAGCCCTCACAATAAAAGCTCCAATTTCATGCATTTTTCTCAAGTCTGCTAAAAATAGCTAGGAAAAAACTGTAAACTTCTTGTTAACATCACCTGGGACTTTGACAGCAAGTAAAACAGGAACAGACCTTGCTGTTTTACTGTTTATTTTAGCAGAAGCATCAGCTGTTGCTGAGCATGGCAGAAGCAGCAATTGCTGGTATAAACAAGTACATTGCTAGAGGCCAAGGTTGAAATCCTCAATGCCATCCTCCCTGCCTTGACTCAGTGCCTGGGGCTGCTCTCTCTCAGAGCCATATACTCACCAGTATGAACATGCACAAAATGTTACAGTGCTTCATGCAATTCTTCTACAGGAAAAAAAAAGGAGAGAGAGGAGGGAAGCGGCAGCCACTGCCTGTGTCTGCGAGCCACATCTGCAACAATCTATGCAGCAGACTTACTCTCTCTGTTCCGCTGGCTGCACAGAACGACTTGCATATGTCTTCTCCAGCTATTACCAAGCTACAGAGGCAATCTCACTAGAATTCCAGTACAAGAAGTGAGCAAGGTTCATGTAATTTATATCCTTTCACCCAGTCCCTCACCTCAAAAGAGTTCAAAATCTGCAGAAAATAACTGACAAGAGGGTTCCCCATTCACATGCTACCATACATCCAGGATAATGTGTTTCATACAGTCATAGACTAATTTAGGTTAAAAGGGACATCTGGTTTAATCCCCTGCTCAAAACAGGTTCAACTCCATCAGGTTGCTCAGAAATTGTCCAGTTAGGTTTTGAAAGCCTCCAGTATCTCCAAGGATGGAGATTCTACAACCTCTCCAAGTCCCTGTTCAGACATTTGACCACCATCGCATCAAAAACTTTTTCCTCTGTGGTGGGTTGACCAGACCCTGGCTAGAGGCCAAGTGCCCCCCAAAGCCGCTCTGTCACTGCCCTCCTCAGCTGGATGGGAAAAGAAATCGTAACAAAAGGCTCCTAAGTTAAAATAAGGACAGGGAGATCACTCACCAGTTACCGTCACAGGCAAAACAGACTTGACATGGGGAAAATTAATTTATTACCAATCAAATCAGAGTAGGATGAAGAAAAAAACAAACACTAATCTTAAAAAACCCCTCCCCTCCCCCTTCTTCCGGGACTCAACTTCACTCTCAATTTCTGTCCCTCACGTCCCCCAGCAGCACAGGGAGAGGGGGAATGGGGCTTGTGGCAAGTTCATCACGTATCGTCTCTGCTGCTCCTTGACTCCTCACACTCTTCTCTGCTCCAGTGTGGGTCCCCCACAGGGTCACAAGTCCTGCCAGCAAACCAGCTCCAGCATGGGCTCCTCTCTCCACAGGGCCATAACTCCTGCCTGGAGCTTCCTTCAGCACGGGTCCCCATGGCATCATAGCCTCCACCTGCCCCAGCATGCGGTCCTGCATGGGCTGCAGGTGGTTATCTGCTCCACCAACATCCTCCATGGGCTGCAGGTGGATAACTGCTCCACTGTTAACCTACACAGGCTGCAGGCAAATCTCTGCTCCTTGCCTGCAGGTCCTCTGCCACCTCCTTCTTCTCCAACCTTGGTGTCTACAGAGTTGTTTCTCTCACATATTCTTACTCCTCTTTTCAGCTGCAATTGCTGTTGTGCTTGTCTTTTTTTCCCCTCCTTCTTAACTATGTTATCCTTTAGTAACTACCACCGTCTCGCTGTTGGGCTCGGCCCTGGCCAGCTCTAACTGCTCTAACCTAGATACAGGAAGCAGTTTCCTGCAGCACCTGATCTAATTCTAATAGAGCCAGCTGCCTCTTGATGATTCACTTAGAATTTATCCTGGCACTATAAATTTCCCCTGGCTTTCACCAACCAACCCAGTCACTTGGTTTGAAGATCAAGGGACTTCTCAGTTAAAAAGCTCCAATTTCTTTCCTGGCCAGTACTGAATAGTTGGAAAGAAACGATCACCTCTGGACTGGCCTTCCCCTCACTTGGCTGTGGTGCTTTTTGCAGTGAACTGATAAACATTTGTAATGTCACAGGGCAATGTGAATTGGCTTTTTTCCTACATATTCACACAGCTCAGAAACCAAAATTTGGTACAGCTCTACAAACTCTGGAAGCTGGTGGTCCAGCCTTCATCCAAAGTAATGACAGAGGACTTCAATCAGATATGAGTATTAAATTCCTGCCATACTTCCCAAAGCAGCAGATACTGATACCACAACATTCAACATCTGCTTCCAGACTTACAGCAAGTTTGCAGGCCAGTATGCCGCATGCCTCAGTTTGCACATGTGAACGCACCAGTGAACACTAAGCTGTAAGCGGTTAAAATACACAAAGTATTTTAGTTTGGAAGGCAAGTTTGGAATACAAACCCAAATCACCTCATTGATGAAATATGCTTCGACAAAAAACACAGACATTTGTTGGTGCAAAATAAGGAGGATTTGGCCCTAACCACTGTCATCTCAATAAATCTTTCATTGTAATTCGTCCCACATACATTTTTTGTAGATTATTTCATACTCCAAGGATATTCTCCAAATCAGTGGGTCCTCTTCATTGTGTATTATTATCAAGCTATTTTTAATTACGGCATATAGGCAGAGTTTCTCTGTGACTAATAAGAGTTCATGTATTTAAGCCCAGTCAACACAGGAATAAGAAATGAAACAAGCATACACTGAACCTTCCAAAAGCAAGTACATCAAGGGTAGACACCTTGCTGTAATCCAGTCCTCCTCATTAGCACTTACACAGCACAGCTGTAAATGTTAGGAATAGCATATTTAAATACAATAGAATAAATTTCAAGTAATTCCTAAAGAAGAGAGCCACTAGTACCACCTGCATTTTAACAAACAAAAATACTTAATTATACAATTTGCCCTGCAAACCTTCAAAAACAAACAAAAAACCAAAACCATAGCAACCTTACTATCTCATTTCTTCTACTGTTTTAATAATTTTGCCACCAGCACTGAAAATCACTTACCCATTTCAGGAGAGAATTCTACCTCCCCCTTAACTGGGTCTTGAACTTGATTTCGAAGATTTCCTATCTTATTCTCTTTCTGTTGCAATTCAGGTATATGAACAGGCCCTCTCGTAAAACGGGGGTAGAATTTTTTTGGAAATGGCCTCTGAGGTTCCAGCCCCTTGACGGGCACATTCTTGAAGGATTGGTTCTCTTCACTGAAGTTGAAATAAACAAAGAGCAGAAGTGTCCAGGTCACAGATGTGAAAAGGCACCCATAGCAGAAATAGCGAAGTGTGACACTTCCCATTGTAGACTTAGCATCATTGAGGACCCATTCTCAATTACCTGAAAGAGAGTGAACACACACATTTTGAGAGTGCTGTCTGTTACCTCGTCAGGTCCATACATTAGGAAATGCATTCTATAGGTTGCTCTTTCACTAAATGCTCTTTGGAACCTAAACTTTAAGCACAGACCTTAAGAATGAAATCCCTTTTCACTTTCCTGTTCAAAAGTAAACATGACTAATTTGCACAATCTGTGCAGTTACTACTGCTTTAAAACATGAAGCAAGCAATCACTAAGAGCCCAGCAACACATCACAACTAAAGGTAAAAATTATTAATTTTCCCTCATAATAGTTATATAATATATATATATATATTTAGTAGGCATGGTGGTGTTAGGTTGACAGTTGGACTTGATGATCTTGGAGGTCTTTTCCAGCCTTAGGGATTCTATGATAATTATCTCTCTTCCACAACAGTAGATGCCTTGTATACCTGCACTCATTTAAACATATCACTATAAATATACTACACTCAGGGAATTGATTCTTCACAGACTGGTTGAGGTTGGAAGGGACCTCTGGAGGTCACCTTGTCCAACCCTCTTGTTTAAACAGAGCCATCTTGAGCCAGTTGTCCAAGACTTCTTCCCAACGTGTATTTTTGTAGTTCAGTTCCTATCCTAAAGCACAGAATGAAAGAACACAGACTCAAAACGCTACATAGTTCAGTCCTCCTTGCCCCAAATTTAAGAACAGTCATCATCCACATCCCAGAAATTAGAGGGCACAATTTAACAAAACATAACATCAGGACAGTCACATTTACACATGCTCTTCCCTGCATAAAGAAAGGAGATAGATATGGGATATGGAAAGAGCAAAAAGCTCCAAGCTGATTTACCAAGTTCCTGCAGTCCCTGCAAACTCCAGAAGAGCTTTCATACTCCCTGGAGGAGATGTCCACCTAGAGCTGGAAGGAAGCAACCCAGCCCAGAGTTTTACTTTAGGCACTCATCCACCAACATAATTTCCCCAGGCTATACTGAAAATTTCTATCGTAAACAAATCCTTGAAGTGAAGCATATGAAGCTGGTGATAACATTTTATCAGGTAACCAGGTACATTTTCTGGAAAAACCTATACAACTCAGGCTCCAAAACTAAAAAAAACCCCTAACTCACATGATTAGATTTCTCTCATCATTGTCTAACCACAAGAAATTTTTCAAACAGTAACACAGAGCGAGGAAACCATTTAATCTCCTTTTAATTAGCAAAACATTTGTTTTAAGAAAATAAACTATTGGGGTGGGAGCTGAGAGTTTGCGCTGATACATTTTTCAGACTTCTCAAAAAGTTGGAAGCTACCAGAAGTCTTCACGTCAGCCTGGCAAAGAACAAACCACAACATTTATGAGTACAAACAGATTATTCCCTTCTCAATATGGAAAACTACTAAACAGAGATAGAAGGTGTTCATGATCCCAAAGAAAATTATAGAGATCCCACTTATTTTGGCAATGTAATTCTGAGTCTTAAGTGACTTCCATCCAAAAAAACACACATCAAAATTCAAGCTCATATTTCCCAGACTGCAGAAGGTTAGAATAGAATAGAATAGAATAGAATCATTAAGGTTGGAAGTGACCTCAAGGATCATCTAGNGTCCAGGCGAGCATCAATCAGCACCCCCAGGTCCTTTTCCTCTACACAGCTTTCCAGCCACCCCGCTCCCAGCCTGTAGCGCTGCCTGGGGTTGTTGTGGCCAAAGTGCAGGACCCGGCACTTTGCCACGTTAAACCTCATCCCGTTGGCCTCAGCCCAGAGCCTCCCTTCCAAAAATAAAACATCTACAAAGTAAAATAAAGGGGAAAAAAAGTCTCCAAAAACCAGCCTCCTCAAAAATCATTTACACATTATTCTTCCCATGTCAAACTCCCTCACTTCTGCAGGGCAACAATCTATGCAGCAGTAAAGCTCAAGGAGCTTAAAAAGGTCTGAAACAGGGTTTAAATCTCCTACTGACCCTGTGCATGCAGGTGAATTGCGTGCTTTGTGAAACAGGCTCTTTCTCTAGCACTGTCACACTGTAATCTTGCTGCTTAACTGTAGAGCCCTGAAATTAGGCAACAAACACTCTAGGGAAGAAGTTATTTAAAAAACCTCATTTAGCTAGCATAATGGGTTTACAAATCGGAGAGGTACAGATCACCAATCCCCAACCCCTTATTCCCTGTGCGAACAGTGGTCAACGACCATATCAAGGAAAATCTAGGCTCAGAAAAAGCACGTCAGGCTGCAAAGAAGCAAGATCAGATAAACAGTTACATCCCCTCATTATAATAATTCTTCTTGACAGACAGTCTGCAGACAATTAATACTTCTCCATAGAAGAAGATTTGGGTACTTGCCAAGGGTTTTTTGCACTGCCACAAGGAGGTCATTTGCTGTAAGACTTGTCCAAGCCTAATATACTGCTATTCAAAGCCTGTTTGTTTTTCCCATTCACTATTTTAACACAGACACACAATTCTAACATCATGACACGTTGTGGAATGGAATTGTTCTCATAAGATAAAAATTACAATAACAGAAGGAACCTTTTCATTTCAGAGCTGTTTAAGTATATATCTACACTGCAGCTTGCACAGGAAAACCAAAAATAACCCTTGCTGTCTCAGGTAACGGTAGCAAGGCAGACACACAGAGCAGAATTCACCACGGACTAAGTATTTCCCCAGCTTCTTGCATCTCTTTTACAGCACAGAGCGTTCCAGCTTGCTGCTGTGGCACTTCTAGCCATGTTGAAGTTAAAGTTTGCATGACCGACATCAGGCATACTCAGATTAAAGAGGAAGGGATAAATTAGTAATTACCAGAGTGATAAGACTGCTGTACATCTTGTCCATCTCCAGAAAGACTTCTGACCAGGCTGGAAACACGCATACTCTTACAAAAGCAAGAAGTGCAAACCTGAGGGTGATACTATTTCCAGATGAGAACTGTTTCACCTTCCTTTCCCCTCCTTCACTGTTTTTCACTTTTGTAGAAGGATACAAAGGTTGAAATACAACATTTGAATCAAATGAGAGAACCTCCACAATGCAGAAAACTAGGCCCTTTCAGCAGCTTGCTATTCAATCAAGACATTTGGTAATACATTTGGCAGGAAAATACAGACTCACTATTTATCTTCTGTAAGTACCAAATGTTTTGTTAGACACTTAAATTTGAAGGCAGAACAGGAAAAAATTAAACCCTGTCTATGAAAAGAACATTAAGGCTTATTAGTTTACTTTATTCACCAACACAACCACCGTCCTATGGATTTCAACCACTTCTACCACTTCAGCAGCCACAGGAGTCACAATCTGCGTCAGAGCTGCACGCTCCAGTTTTAGACAGTTTTAGGTTGACCATGACTTCTTACAGATGTGTTTTACCAAAGAGGCCACAGTAGGTTTTCAAGTCCTAAGCAATGCCAGTCCTGCTTGGGACCTGCACTGAGGAACCAGGAGAACCTTTCCAGCCCTATATATTTTATGCGCACAAAGTACAATCACATTAATACATCTCCGCCTCTCCTCAGTATCACAGAATAGTTTTGACTGGAATGGACCTCAAAGCCCATCTAGTTCCAATCCCCCTGCCACGGGCAGGGACACCCTCCACTAGACCAAGTTGCCCAAAGCCTCACCCAACCTGGCCTTGAACGCTTCCAGGAAAGGGGCAGCCACAGCTTCTCTGGGCACCCTGTTGCAGTGTCTAACCACTCCCACAGGGAAGAATTTCTTCCGAATATCTCATCTAAATCTCCCCTCCTTCATCTTAAAGAAATTCCTCCTTGTCCTGTCACTCCATTCCCTTGTAAACAGCCCCTC
>VWZZ01006437.1:1871-12736 GCA_013399095.1 Psophia crepitans
TGCGTGGGCCCCCCCGGAGAAGGGGGCCCGGTCACGTTGCCCCCGCGGCTGGGGACCGGCGTGCCCCAGGGCGAATTAAACGTCTGGGAGAGCCTCTGGGCGAAACAGCGCTTCTGGCACCCTCCGCTTTGGGCCAGTGCTTTGTCCAGAGCGGGCGCAGATGAAACACTACAGACACGCCGAGGGGTCAACACGCACAAGGTTGTGACAGGTCACATACACCTACAGACTGGGGCAGAGGTTGATGTAGGACCTGGCCCAAAGCCGGGCTCAGGGGAACAGGCACAAGCTGGACGGGGCTGGAGCCACAGGCACAGGGGGACTGGGAATGAGCTGGAGATGGGCCGAGGCACCCAGCGGAGTTGGAGACCAACTGCACTGGAGGTGGAACAAGTTGGAGCCGACCACGAGCCGGACCTGAAACAGACAGAGGCAGAAACAGCAACCAGACCAGAAACAAACAGCCAGACCTGAAGTGGAGCTGCCCAGGAGCTGGAGCAGAAACAAACAGGGGCAAAAACCATGAGCAGGAGTTGGAGCAGAAACCAGTGGTAAGAACCAACCAACCTGAAGGTGCAAATGAGCTGCTGGAACCACAGCCAGCTGGAGCTCTCAATGAGCTGGTCCTGAGCTGGGGCCAAAACTGAACTGGAGCCATCCAGGAGCTGGACCTGAAACAAATGGGAGCAGGAACAATGAGCTGGGGCCATAAACAAGCTGGAGTTGTCCACCAGCTGTACCAGAAACAACCAACCTGAAGCTGAGCTGGAGCCACCTATAGACAGGAGGTGAAATGAGCCAGAGCCATCCATGGGCTGGAGCCAAAACAGAACTGGAGCTGCCCACGAGCTGGACCTGAAACAAACGGGGGCAGAAATGATGAGATGGAGCCCTAGTCATCCAGGAGCTGGACCTGAAACAAAGCGGAGCCCAACCCAACCAACCAAAACCAAATGGGGCCCAAACCAACAACCGAAAGCAAACGGGGCCCAAACAACCCACCTGCAGCTGCAGCCGTGCAGCCCTGCAGCATCTCCGGGCAGGCGCAGGCAGGGCTGTCCCCACCAGGACGGGGCCCCGGGCTTCTTCCTGGGGCTCTGCGCCCCCCGTGGCTCCTGGCCCCGCTGGGACTCCTCTGTCCGTCTGTCCAGCCCTGCGCAGGGAGAGATGTGGCACCGCCAGAGCTGCCAGCAGCACCGTACAGCCCGGCCCAGAGAGCCCCTGAGCTGCTGCCCTGCAAACCCGCCTGCCCCCCGAGCACGACCCAGCACCGCACGCCTGTGGGAGGTGGGGAGGGATGGGTACAGGACACCAGAAATGGCCCGTTTCTCCCCAGGAGAGCGAGCGAGAGCCGGGGTCTGGCTGAACACCCGCTCACCCTGCGCAGCAGCGGCACAGACCAACTTCAGCAGCCCCGGGCTGGGGCTGGGGCCAGCACCACACCAGTGCTGGTGGGGTCTGGCCCGCACCCCGGCAGCACCCGCCCTCACCTCCCCAAACGCCCCTCGCAGCCGCAGCCCCCCAGAACCTGCGGCCTGGCCCCGGCTCAGGGCAACCTGCAGGGACGGGAACCGCGGGGACCCCAGGGCCCAGCCTGTGCCCACAAACAGCCTCTGGCCACGGGGGCCCCTGCCTGGGCCGGTGGGGGCCCTGGCCCTGGGGTGCTGAGGTCCTGCCAGCCCTGAAGGACATGCACACACACATGCTCCCACACCAGCACAGCCCCACCAATGCCTGGACCCCCCTTCCCCCCAAGAACCCTTTGGGGAGCCCTGCCGAGGCACGGCACCTGCCCTCCCGTCCCTTGGCAGCCCCCCAGCAGGACGAAGGCAAAGCCAAAGTGCCCCCAGCACAAAACTGCTCCCCACAGCTCCCGACTGCCTGACCCCCCGGGGCAAGGCAGCCCCCCACACCTACTCACGAGCCGGCACTCTGCTCCCATGGCCTGGGGGGGCTCAGCCCCCACCCACCTCTCCCACCTTGGGGACCCCGGTGCCTCCTGTGGCACCCCGGTCCCACCGCCCAGCTCTACTCAGCCGCCACCTTGGGGCTCTCACCTCCCCAGGCATGTCCTCCCCGCCGGCGTCCCCCTGGCGCTCGCTGTCTCGGGGCCATGCTCCTTGCCCAGGCACCGGGATGAGCCTTGCCCTGCTTTGGCACAGCCACGCAGTGTCGCGGTTGCCACCAACACCTCCCAGGGACCAGCAGCACTGGGACGGCCATCGCTCCTCCTCCACGGGGCTGCAGGAGCTTCTGCGGGTCCCCAAAGTGGCCCACAGCGCGTTTTGAGCTGGAAAAGAAGGTTTTAGGTAAAATCACGGCTTTGAAAACTACCCCAGGGCTGCACCATGGGAGCACCCCAACGCTGCCAGCACTGGTCCTTGGGCACCTGCCTGCAAGGATGACACCAGGCAGGGCTGCAGGGCTGAACCCCAGTGGAAACCAGTTCCCCCCAGTCCCAGAGGGGTTTGTCCTGCTGGCAGCCACCGTGAAGAGAGCTGTGGAGCAGAAACCAGCCGGTGCCTGACCAGGAGGGGTCACCGGCCCCCTGGGGTCACTACGGCCAGGGCCGGGCCGTCCTGGGGTTTGTTGTCCCTCAGCACACACGCTGCCCACGTCTGCAGCACAACCGCAGCACCTCGCCACGCTCCAGGGCAGATTACCCAAGTGAATACCTGTCACACGATGAAGACCCACTCCTGTCACCCCTAGGGAAGGGCATTTTCCCAGCACACCTGGGCAGGGGCACACGCAGCTCACCCCACTGCCTGGAGCCGCCCCCGTGGCAGAATGTAGCTGTTGTCCTCACACTTTTGTGCCTAATTTATACATCTGGATATGCAAAGTCTCGCCTATCCAATTCTATAACCAGCATTGAGATGTTGCTCTAATCCAGTCACGCGCTTCCATCCCTGATGCACCAGCAGGTCACCAGTACGCATGCCTGGGGGGTCTTTGGTGGTGGCAGGCAGCAGAATACCCCTCCTCACTCGATCCTTTTATGGTTCCCGGATGCTAATTGTTGATCAAATATTGGCCAAGTGTTTGAGGAGGGTCAGGATGGTGCTGGAGGAGGCAATCGGTGGCCTTGCAAAGGGCGTACACAGAGGCCTTGATGTGCCTTGCAACCAGACAGGCTTCCTTGTGATGAGGATGTGAAGTGCCTGCTCAGGAACTGTTAATCATTCTAAAACTCATTAGTCTTCTACCTAAAGCAAACAATGACTAGTTTCTCACCATACATAAGGGGAGTACGCCTGTGTTTTGGGCCTGTTCTTTTTGGTTACACTGAGAGCTCTGGCAATAGGAAGCTGGGCTTCTCCCCTTCTTGTGGGAGACTGCCTGGGCATGACCTTCCTTGACTTAGCCCCAGCCACTGCACATCCCAGCTGAGGAGGGGGCGAGAACATCCACATGGTTCCTAGTCACTGCGTGCTGCTTCAAGCATGCCAGGAGAGCTGAGCCACTCTTGGACCTGCAGGGAAGGGTCCTGCCCAGATGGAGAAGACAAATACTATAGATACTTTTTTTTTTATTTATTTTTTTAATAAAGCTTTGAGCTTGCATTCTTCCTGCATTTCTGCTTTCTTTTGCAGCCTACACTGGATCCTGTCCGTCCTGCTGCCCCAGCTTTTTTCACCTTAGGACCTGCAGGAGATCCTACAGAAGATGAAAGAATTCCACCAACTTCTGGAGTGGAAATGGACAGGGCAGAAACCTGCCTGAAAACGGGGTTGAGGAGGTGAGAAAATGACTCCATGCCCGTGAAGTTGGAGCAGCCCTTCTTGCTGGGCGCAGGCCCATCTGCACCAGGATCCCGTCGTCAAAGTGTTGGGTGGAGGTGTGGACTCCGGGCCGTTTTGCTCTCGCACAGCCCATCCCCCAGCTGGCCACCCCAACAAGCCAGAGGTAGGCAACGTTGATATCTTTGCAGATGAGAGGACCATCGCTGTCACCCTGCAGTGGAGGAGAGAGGATTAAGGTGGGCCTCAGCGAGGCGTCAGGCACACAGCCAAGCTGTAGGTAGTCACTGGACATGGGACAGGCTGGTCCAGCTCCATCGGCGCAATGTGGCTCCTGGTTGTGAGACTACTACACTTCTCAGGAACCATTAGCCACTTAATATTGCGCACTTGGACCTCAGGGCCCAGCTGAGCCAACCGTGTGGCGCCCATCATCACGTGCCACCACATGATGTCCCTGGGAGGCAGATGGAGAGAGGGGTCAGAGGGAGCGCAGCCCCGCGCCACAGCAGCCCAGCAGTTCCCTGCCATCCGCTTCCCAAGGGAGAGAGGCAAGCGGCGCTACGCAGGCTGCGACTGCCCCAGCGTGCCTTGGGCACGGGCACCGCTGAGCTGGAGGCTGCTGGGGAGCCGTGGCACGAGCCCAGCCTTCTTCCCAGGCGCCNGTTTTGAGCTGGAAAAGAAGGTTTTAGGTAAAATCACGGCTTTGAAAACTACCCCAGGGCTGCACCATGGGAGCACCCCAACGCTGCCAGCACTGGTCCTTGGGCACCTGCCTGCAAGGATGACACCAGGCAGGGCTGCAGGGCTGAACCCCAGTGGAAACCAGTTCCCCCCAGTCCCAGAGGGGTTTGTCCTGCTGGCAGCCACCGTGAAGAGAGCTGTGGAGCAGAAACCAGCCGGTGCCTGACCAGGAGGGGTCACCGGCCCCCTGGGGTCACTACGGCCAGGGCCGGGCCGTCCTGGGGTTTGTTGTCCCTCAGCACACACGCTGCCCACGTCTGCAGCACAACCGCAGCACCTCGCCACGCTCCAGGGCAGATTACCCAAGTGAATACCTGTCACACGATGAAGACCCACTCCTGTCACCCCTAGGGAAGGGCATTTTCCCAGCACACCTGGGCAGGGGCACACGCAGCTCACCCCACTGCCTGGAGCCGCCCCCGTGGCAGAATGTAGCTGTTGTCCTCACACTTTTGTGCCTAATTTATACATCTGGATATGCAAAGTCTCGCCTATCCAATTCTATAACCAGCATTGAGATGTTGCTCTAATCCAGTCACGCGCTTCCATCCCTGATGCACCAGCAGGTCACCAGTACGCATGCCTGGGGGGTCTTTGGTGGTGGCAGGCAGCAGAATACCCCTCCTCACTCGATCCTTTTATGGTTCCCGGATGCTAATTGTTGATCAAATATTGGCCAAGTGTTTGAGGAGGGTCAGGATGGTGCTGGAGGAGGCAATCGGTGGCCTTGCAAAGGGCGTACACAGAGGCCTTGATGTGCCTTGCAACCAGACAGGCTTCCTTGTGATGAGGATGTGAAGTGCCTGCTCAGGAACTGTTAATCATTCTAAAACTCATTAGTCTTCTACCTAAAGCAAACAATGACTAGTTTCTCACCATACATAAGGGGAGTACGCCTGTGTTTTGGGCCTGTTCTTTTTGGTTACACTGAGAGCTCTGGCAATAGGAAGCTGGGCTTCTCCCCTTCTTGTGGGAGACTGCCTGGGCATGCCCTAGTTTCTCACCATACATAAGGGGAGTACGCCTGTGTTTTGGGCCTGTTCTTTTTGGTTACACTGAGAGCTCTGGCAATAGGAAGCTGGGCTTCTCCCCTTCTTGTGGGAGACTGCCTGGGCATGACCTTCCTTGACTTAGCCCCAGCCACTGCACATCCCAACTGAGGAGGGGGCGAGAACATCCACATGGATCCTAGTCACTGCGTGCTGCTTCAAGCATGCCAGGAGAGCTGAGCCACTCTTGGACCTGCAGGGAAGGGTCCTGCCCAGATGGAGAAGACAAATACTATAGATACTTTTTTTTTTATTTATTTTTTTAATAAAGCTTTGAGCTTGCATTCTTCCTGCATTTCTGCTTTCTTTTGCAGCCTACACTGGATCCTGTCCGTCCTGCTGCCCCAGCTTTTTTCACCTTAGGACCTGCAGGAGATCCTACAGAAGATGAAAGAATTCCACCAACTTCTGGAGTGGAAATGGACAGGGCAGAAACCTGCCTGAAAACGGGGTTGAGGAGGTGAGAAAATGACTCCATGCCCGTGAAGTTGGAGCAGCCCTTCTTGCTGGGCGCAGGCCCATCTGCACCAGGATCCCGTCGTCAAAGTGTTGGGTGGAGGTGTGGACTCCGGGCCGTTTTGCTCTCGCACAGCCCATCCCCCAGCTGGCCACCCCAACAAGCCAGAGGTAGGCAACGTTGATATCTTTGCAGATGAGAGGACCATCGCTGTCACCCTGCAGTGGAGGAGAGAGGATTAAGGTGGGCCTCAGCGAGGCGTCAGGCACACAGCCAAGCTGTAGGTAGTCACTGGACATGGGACAGGCTGGTCCAGCTCCATCGGCGCAATGTGGCTCCTGGTTGTGAGACTACTACACTTCTCAGGAACCATTAGCCACTTAATATTGCGCACTTGGACCTCAGGGCCCAGCTGAGCCAACCGTGTGGCGCCCATCATCACGTGCCACCACATGATGTCCCTGGGAGGCAGATGGAGAGAGGGGTCAGAGGGAGCGCAGCCCCGCGCCACAGCAGCCCAGCAGTTCCCTGCCATCCGCTTCCCAAGGGAGAGAGGCAAGCGGTGCTATGCAGGCTGCGACTGCCCCAGCCTGCCTTGGGCACGGGGACCACTGAGCTGGAGGCTGCTGGGGAGCCGTGGCACGAGCCCAGCCTTCTCCCCAGGCGCCTCTCAGCTGGGCTGGGGAGTGTCCAGGCCCTGGGCGTCCTGCGAGGGAGCAGGATGGGAGCAGCACAGGGCGCTGTGGGCAGGGCAGCTCGTAGTGGGGTGGGGATAGCCCCGCTCCCTGCTCCTCCTTACCTGTCCTCGACGAAGCAGTGGGCTGCTGTGAGGACCCACTGTGGGCTGACCAGGGACCCTCCACACACGTGCCCCATGCCTATTCTCCAGGGATCCTGGATGCTCACAATCCAGGGCCAGGCCCCTGGCTGGGCATCGGTGCCACCCACAACACGGGACAGGCCGTAGTGAGAAGCCATGGGCCGGAGCCCGCAGGTCCCTCTGTAACCAGAAACTCGTTACTGTCCTGCTCCACGGCGTGCTGCTGCTCAGGCTGAAATGTCAGCCCTCTGCCCTCCCCACAAGGCGCTGCATGGACAGCAGGGACAGGGAACCACCCCATGGGGCGTGCATCTGTCCGCCCAGCCCTGTTTCCGCTCCAGCCCCGCAGAGGGGTTGTGCCCGCAGCCCGGGGCCTGGCAAGGAGCTGACCCTGCCACGCGGGGTTGGGGAAGCTGTGGCAGGTCACAGGCACCCTCCAGTGAATCCCCTCAGGGCTGCGCAAGCTCCCTCCCACAGCCTGGGGCCACTTACCCACAGCTGTCCCACCCGCCGTTCACAGGCCAGCACAGGGCCAGCAGGACGAGGAGGGGGAGCCAATTCATCCTGACCACCAACATGTGACAGCTGCAAGAACCGAGGGCTGGTCACCACCAGTGCAGCAGCTGGCAAAGTGCCCCCAGCACTTGCGTTGCCTGCGGTTCCCTCGGCCCCAGGGCTGATGTCACAGGGTCACTGGTTCTGGGTGGTGGGACAGTGGCCTTTCAGAGGGGAGGCAGAAGCTGGGATCGGACACTCCCAACACCCCCGCTCTGCGGAACGCTCTGCTTGTGGGATGGGGGTGTGCCGGCTGCGGGGCAGGCAGCAGCGCCTGACAGCGGGCAGGAGAAGACCACGCATGCCATCACAGCCTGTCTGGGGAGTTCATGGCCACCCTGCTCTCGGCAGCCATTTGCCACCAGGCCCTTCCCAAAACACCACCCGGCACCCACCTCTGTGCAGACATGGAATAAATCCCATCCCCCTGCTCTGTGTGTGTCTTGGCGTGCTGCACAGCGGGCAAACGATGCCGCTCTGGGCAGCACTGCAGACAGCGTGCGCCCATTTGGGTGCTGAGCAGCCACTCTGGGTGTAGCTGCGGCCGGCAAGCGGCGATGTGTGAGTGGTACTAGTGCAGCATGCTGTGTGCTTGCACACGCATGCTGCCACGTCAGTTTGGGTGGTGCACTCTGCGTGTGCACGCACCGCGTGTGCAATAGGTGTGTGCACACTCCGTGTCTGGATGCGCCCTACAGCTATGCACACGCACTGTGGATGCACGCCATACACACGCAGCGTGGTACGGGGGAGCCTGTGAGTGTGCAAACCATACGTACGCGTCTGGGTGAGTGTGTGCAGTGCCTCTGTAGGCAGGCAGGCTGTGTGTGCGTGCGTCCCGAGCCACAGCGAGAGAGGCCGACTTGGCAGAGGTTAAACCCCCTTGTGGTCCTACCGACCTCGGGTTCCTCGGGGCAGCTGGGGGCAGCTGGGCTGAACTTCTGGGTGCTGCCCAGTTAGGGGTGCTCATGGTGGCCAGGTCTTTGTGTTCTTGGGGACAGAACTAAGACTGAGAACGGAGCCAAGTGGCGAGTCGCTTTATTTGGCCTACAACAAGTAGATTTATAGTGTTGTCTCATTGCTCAGTAAGTCCGTGGCACAGCCACACCTCCCACCCGGTGGTGCCGCACATGGCCAGCACCGTCTCCAGAGGGTCACTGAAAGTTCTAGAGGGTCTGACCCCCTCCCCACCCTGCTGTCCCGTCCCACTCAGGGACCTTGGGGAGAAGCCATTTATTCATTCTCCAGGTACTCCCCAGCAGTACCGACAGCTACTCTGGAGGTTCAAACCAGCCACCCATCTCCTTAAAACCCAGCAGAACTGGGGCAGGCAGCGGCTCGGCACAACTCGCAGCAGTGCTGAAACCTCAGCAGAAGGTCCACGCGTTGCAGGGAGGAGGGGGGTGGGCTCCCAAGGCAGCACCCTGCCTCCGCCGTGTTACCGAAAAGCGGCAAAAGAATCCACTCAGCCTTAATTTCGGAGTTTCAGAAAGCGGCGTTCTTTATTGCAGCGCTGGGAGTGCGGGGGGTCGCTCCTCCTGTCCTCCATGCCAGGTGACCACCAATGCATGGGTTACAGAGGACCAAAATAGTCCTCAGATTTCCCAGAAAGGGCAGTGGTATGACAACAGCTTCCTGGAATTCATCTGCGTATCTCCTCCCCGTCACGCATCTTCACCCCAACACCCCGTATCGTGTCCCACAGCCCATATTTACATCCTGAGCCTCGCAGCTGCGTCCCACAACGTCGTGGTTCAGATAGTTGGTTTGCTTCCCGATCCCCCCCCCTCCCCCCAGCACGGGAGGAGGGGAAATTGGGGAAAGGAAAGGAAACGTGTGGGTTGAAATAAAAATGGACATAATAAAAGAGTAAAAACCTGAATACCAGCCCCAGTCAGGGGACACCCAGCCGACGCGGGGCTGGCGAGCTGTCCCCCAGCAGTGGGTGCTGGTGCCACCCAGCGAGCAGCGCAGCTCCAGCCAGGACGCGACAGGCACCGCGTCCGGCAGCGCAGGGTGGGGACACAGAGTGGGGTCAGGGACGGGGCGGCGGGCAAGACCCCCTAGGGACAGAGCCATCAAAGTGAGAAGGTCATCCCAGAGCCCTAATGTCCAGGGAGCGTGACGGTTATGGGATGGAATCCTGCTGGCCAGCTCAAGCAGTGCCCTGGCTGTTGCCCCCCTGCCCCCAGCTTCTGTACCTGCTCCAGCCCTTGTCCCTGTGGGACTTGCCCCCCATGGCTGGCCAGGAGCTGCGTCAGAGTGTGACCAGCTCCGTGCTCACAGAGCTCAGTGCTGCAGCCTGCTCTGAACCGCAGCTTTTCCGTGCAGAAACCGAGTTCTGTGATTGTACCCCAGCAAAACCAGGCCGGGCAGGATGCGGCACACCCCAATCCTAGGAAACCAGGAGACACACGGGGCAGAGATCCTGTTTTGGGGGTGAAACATCCCGTTTGGGGGTCAGTCACGGAGCCTTGCAGTACTGGCTGCCCCCCAGGAAGCCGTAACGGTTGGTGTGACGGTAGGACGGTCCCACCACTTCTGAGTCGAAGCCCATGGAGCTGATGTCATCGGGGAAGGGACTGGCCAACAACTCCAGCGTCCCCAACAGGAGGCTCACCAAGTCCAGGTCCGCCACAAGATACTGGGCCCCAGGCTGCCCTGTGAGCCCTGGCCTGGCTTCTCGGCCCCTGCCAGGCTCCGCTCTCCTGGAGAGCCCGAAACAGCCACCAGCGGTGCTAATGATGGCTCCAAGACAGCTGCCACTGAGGCAGCAGGTGCTGTCTTGGGGGGGATTTGGCTCTGAGATGGCTGGCGTGGAGGTGATGTGAGGCTCTGGGTCATTGTTGGCCGCTGTCTGACCCCATCTTGGCTGGTTTTGACCTTGAGGTGGCTGCCATTGCCCTCCCGTGGCCTTCTGGCTCCTCATTAGCTGCCACTGAGCCCAAGGTAGCCACCGTTGACCCCATGCCAGTCACTGTTGACCCCATAATGGCCACCATTGACCCTGTCTTGGCCACCTTTGACCCCACAATGGCCACCGTTGACCTCCCATGGTTTTCTGTGTCTTCATTGGCTGCTGTTGACTCCACTCCAGTCACCATTGAACCTGTCTTGGCCACTGTTGACCCTGAGGTGGCCACCGTTGACGTCCCATGTCTCAAAGTGGGGGGCAGGGCATGGTCAGAGGTCAGGGGTGAGGGGTCAGGTGAAGGCCAAGAAGAAGGCATGGTACCCCAAGTTCAACGTCAACCGTTGGTGAAGACATTGATCTTGGGGCTGCTCCCAGGCACCATCAGCACCTGGGGGCAGAGCCAGGTAGGGAGACCCCCCCTGCGCCAGGGGCCCCGCTCACTGCCCAGAAGCCCCCATGTCCCCCCAAGCCCCAGACACTGCCAAGACCCTGCCCCTTCCCATGGCCACACCCCCTTTTACCCCCACTCAAGCCCTGCCCATGCCCTCTAAGCCCCTCCCCGACCCCTTTAAACCCCTCCCCA
>VWZZ01006438.1:8412-23191 GCA_013399095.1 Psophia crepitans
TGGCCGGTGCGGTGGTCACGGTGCTGCGGCCGGCGGGTGGGGAAGGGCCGTTCTCGTCCAGTGCGGGAGCTGATTAAGGAGAGAGTGACCCCAGAGAGACTCACCAACGAGTTTTGGCCCAGTTGGTTTGATTGCAGGTTAATTAAAATAGCATTTTGCTGTCAGAACAAAGATTTCAGCTGGCCGTGACGGGCTCAGTGAAGGAACCGAAGCCGAATTTGTTCTTGGAGGAGGCGCTTGAGAGCTTGCCGCCGGCATGGAGAGGTCCCTGAGCTGCCTGCCGCCCTGTCCCTCCTCCCCTGTCCCTCGCTAGGCGATGTCGCTGCCGTTTCCCTGCTAACCTGGCCTTTCTCTTCCCGTTTGCTAGGTCAAGCTGGGAGCTGCCCGACCTGCGAGAAGGAAGAGTAAAAGCCATCAGCGATTCGGATGGCGTGAGCTACCCCTGGTATGGAAACACCACAGAAACTGTGACCCTGGTTGGGCCCACTAACAAGATCTCCAGGTTCTCGGTGAGCATGAATGACAACTTCTACCCCAGCGTGACATGGGCTGTCCCTGTGAGCAACAGTAACGTGCCGCTGCTGACCAGGATTAAGAGGGACCAGAGCTTTACCACGTGGCTAGTGGCCATGAACACCACCACCAAGGAAAAGATCATCTTGCAGACTATAAAGTGGAGGATGCGAGTGGACATTGAGGTCGATCCCATGCAGCTGCTGGGGCAGCGGGCACGGCTGGTGGGAAGGACTCAGCAGGAGCAGCCCCGGATCCTCAGCAGGATGGAGCCCATCCCACCAAACGCACTAGTGAAACCCAATGCCAACGACGCCCAAGTCCTCATGTGGAGACCCAAGCGAGGCCAGCCTATAGTCGTGATACCTCCCAAGTAGAGCAGCGCGGGGGCACGTGCGTGAGGACCTGGGTGCTGCCAACCTGCTACAAACGAACGGGGTTTCTGAGCCAAAGCAGACCTCTTGGGTTCTCCTGCCTTTGTAGCTGTGGTTGGAATTGTGGCTCCTCCTTAGCCAGAAAGAGAGCCTGGTCGGTGCAGAGGCGTGGAAGAGGGATCGCTGGGCTGGAGGATTTCCTGGGAAGCAGAATCGAGTATTTCTAGGGGCTTGTGGCTGGCAAAGAGGCTGTCTGACCTAAACAACTCGTCTTTCCTTGCAGGGCAATGCAAGGAGCGTGAGTGTGATTGAACGGTGCCTGTGGCAAACGCTGCTTTCCACCCAGCTGGAGGTAGAAGCGCAGACCGTGCCTGCCAGACACGGAGGGTCCTGCGGTGACCCTTCCTGCCGGGGCGCGGCTGTCCCCGCAGTGTCTATACCTATGCATTTCAGATTGATAATCCACCCCTCACCCTGTCCGCTGGGACTGGGCGGGAGGGCCCGGGAGTGGAGCGGGGGCTGGCAGCCCCGGGGCGCTGCTCCGGAGCCCAGCACCAGCGGTCACCGCTGCCCCAGAGGGCTTTTCCGCAGCCGAGGGCAAGCGGGGTGTTTTGCATGCGTCTGGGTGTGTTTGGAGTAGTTGTGAGTGTAGGAGATGCCGTAGCTCTTTTCCGTCTTGGAGTGAGATCTAAGGGCAGGTTAGATGTCCTTTTGTTTTAAGGTGCACTAAATCTTTGCAGTTCTTCAATCTTCCCCCCCCCCGCCCCGCCCAGTCCCACCGACCCTTCTCTTATGGAAGCAAAACTGATTCTCGGCCGAGCGAGGAATCGGGAGCCCGTTCACCCAGCCCAGGGTGAGCAAGCGCTCGCTGACCGTGGGTTACCCAAACCAGCCCAGAGGTACCCCGGCACTCGCGCGCTTCCACTGGAGACCCAAGTCCCTTGTGAAAAGTTGGGTGCTTGCTCATTTTCCACACAAATGCTGGCTTATGTGGAGACCCTCCTCCTCCTCAGCCCCCCAGGGAGCAGGGTGGGTACAGGCGGGGACGCTGGCTGGGAGGGGATGGTGTGCCTTGAGGTAGCTCCCCAGGCTTTGTCGGATGGGGGTGCCCTCTCCGTGGGTTGGAGGCAGGGGTGAGAGCGGAGGCTGCGCAGGGAAGGAGGAGGTGAGCATGCTGCCTGGGTGCTGCCTCCCGCTGCTGCAGGTGCTTGGGGGTTAACAGGGGGGTTTATTTGCCTTTCTCCTTGCCCCTGGCTGCCTGGATCACCGGTGTTGTCTGGTCCATGGGGCGGTGCTGGTGCCGTGGGCCGTGACCTGCGGCTCCCAACGTTTCGCCCTGGGCTTGCGGCTCCTGGGCAGATGGTTACGGCTTTTGCTGCTCTCTCCGCTCTGTCCTCCACCCCAGCGCCAGCTCTGCGGCTCCTCTGTCTCAGGCCCCTGCCTCTGCGTCACGGGAGTTCTGTGCTGCCCTGGGGACCTGCGCAGTTCCCGCTGGGAGGGTCTCATCTTCTGTCCCGCTGCCAGGAGCGCCGGGGGACAGTCACCGCGTGCGGCACTGGGGTGCGAAGCCTTTCCTGCAGTGTTAGCAGCGCTGCCCTCGGCCTGGCTGTTGGGACGCCCGGTCCAGTGCTGCTCTGCTGCCCTGAGTGTGCCGGCACGGCCCTGTGGCATTGCTCCTCAGCGCGGCCGAGCCGCTGCGAAGCTTCAGCCACCGCTTGTGCTTTTCCAGGGTGGGACGTGCACCCTGGTCCCCAGCGGCAAAGGGGTTCCCCCGGCATCTTAGACCAAAAATCCCCATGCTACTTATTGTTCTCAGCAGTGTTTGCTGCTGATTCAATTCTTTATTTATCCTTTCTTTTGGGAGCATTGCATTTTGATGCCTCGACGCACACTTCCCCGCGCCGGGCCCGCGGTCCTGCTCCTTCCGCTCGGCCTCGCGGGCAGGCTGGGAGCCTGCTGCTTTCAGTGCCTACGCCTGGGTTTTGCCGGGGGCTCCAGCCTTGTGGGAAGGGTTTGGAGGGAGAAGGGGCTCTGAGCTTTGGGTTGCTGTAATTTCTGGGGCAAAGTTTTCACTGGGAGCTTGTTGGCGCGGGAAGAGGTCCCGCTCTGGTGAGACTCTGCCCGTGGTTTTGTCCTGGTTCGTGATCGACGGCAGCTTTTGCCATCACTGCTGTTTCGTTGTTCAAAACGCGTGTGGAAGGGGGTTAGAAACTTTAAATACAATTTTCCTTAAGGTTTGGGGGAAGGAGGAAGGGTAAGTACGTTTGGGTTTGAAATAAGGCAGATGATGTATATTTTTCACCCGGTGGGACAGAAATGTCTCTGAGCTAAAAATCCAGAGGAAGGGGTTCCCCGACAAACGGGTTGCCCTGCAGCAGGCTCCTGGCCGGGAGAGGGTGCTGCATGCCGAGAGGCTGTGTGAGCCAGCTCCCCAAAACCTGCAGGGAAGGGTCGGGGATACGCTCGGGGACTGCGTGCCGGCCGTCAGCCTGGGGAGCTGCTACGGCACCACCGTGATGCCAGCCGGCTGGGAGAGCGGGGATGCTGGTGCGGGGCTGCTGCTGAATTCATTGCCATCTTTTGGGCTCTGCCAGCCAGCCGGAGCCTCGGCACATCGTCTGCCGAGACAACGGTGGCCCCCGTTTCTGTCCGCGTGTCTGCAGCTTCTCCGGCTCGGTGCTGCCTGGTGCCGGGCTCGGTGCCTGGCCGTAGCCGTGTGCCTGAGCTCCCGGGGCTGCCCCAGCCTGCAGGCAGGCTCCAGCTGAGCCCGAGGGCCGTGCCCGTGCTCACCCCTCCATGCTTCTGCCACGCTTCCGTGCCCGCTCCTTCTCTGACGGCTGGATTTGATGCACTTAACTCGGTTTGATGCATGGATTTTCTTTGTGGGTGTTTCCCCACTTTAAAAAAAAAAAAAAAAAAAGTTTGAAAAAATTGTTTGCAAAAAAAAAACCACGTTTGCAAACAATGTTTGCAAAAATTTGCAGGTGTTTTGCATGTTCGCAAAAGGTGCGTGTTCACACTGAACGGAGGTGCTGGGCGAGCATCTCCCCGAGGCCGGTTGCGCTGGCCGCTGGAGCCCGGGAGCAGGGCTCGCGATGCTCGAGGGACGGGAGGGAGGGAGACGGCGGGTGAGAGCTCCCACGTACGAGCCCAGGTTCAGCTCCCGTCCCCGTGGCTCGCAGCCATATTGATGGGGACCTGGGCGGGAGCCCTTCCTCCTGCCCCCCTTTTGTACTAGCACCCCGTTATCTCAGGGAGGGGCAGGTCATGGAAATGCCCACCCACCCCATGTCCTGAGCTTCGGGGTGCCCCTTCCCCTCTGTCCCTGTCCTCGGGCCACTTATTTATTTATTTATTATCTACTATTTATTTAAGGTTTATTTAAGTTATTTATTGGTATTTATTGATGGCTGGAAGCTGGGGGGGGACATTTCTGCTGCATGGCAGGGGCAGCTGGGTCCCCCCCCTGCCTAGCCCCCTGCATTTCGGGGTGCTGCCCTGTGTTTGGGAGCATCACTGGGGAGGGATGCTCATGGCACCCGCGCTCCTACCCCCTTTCGGAGCCGGGCGGGGGAGAAAGGAAGGGGAATCACGTTGGTGCCCGCAGGGAGGACACCGCACGCTCATCCCCTTCCTGCAGAAGCGAGAAGCCTGTGTGCCCTCCCCAGGTGCTGTGCTCCCTCCTGTGCCCGTCCGTATTTATTGACCCAGCCTCCCGGCGCTTCTCCATTCGGCTCCCGCTGGATTTGCTGTTGCCAGTTCCCGGAGATGGTGAGAAAAGCCAGGACGTGTGGGTGTCGCTATGGAGAAAAGACCAAACCAGGTATTCTGCTGCCGCGTGGGGAAAATCGGAAGGAGGAGAAGAGGAAAGAAAGCTGGTTTTGCAGAGTGCCTTAAACACAAATGACTTTACCGAGTAGGGGGCTTGGACTTGTGTCTCTGGATGTTACTACCAACTCGAACAAATGTTCCATTTCACTTCTCTGGGATTAAAAGAAAACCACTCGAGCTGTACTGGAACCAAACCTTGTGTTTGCTTGAGTCCATCTGGCTGGTCTGCACGTCTGGGGTCACGGGGGAGCAGGCAGGAATTCCTGGGCTCTTGGCTGTCTGGCTCGGCGGTGGGACCAGCAGCTGCCCCTGCCAGCTTCAAGCCCCTGCTCTGGTGACAGGACTCGCTCCCCCTTGTCCTGACTCACAGGCGGCTTCTCCGCTGTCCCAGAGAGGTTGTGCTCACCCCGTAGTGCCCCTTCCCCAGGGATGCTCAGAGCAGCCTGTTTGCCGTGGGGCCGTGTCTGCAAGCTTCCGGAAAGTTGGACAGCGGGTTGGAAAGCTCTGGGGATGGGGGCAGACAGCCTTTTTTTTCCTTAGGCAAACCAGATCAAGGCGAGGGCTGCGTGCCGAGGGAACAGCAAGAAACTCAGGAGCTCGCGCAGCCCGGTCGTGGGGAACTAGGGAAGTTGATAAGGCAGAAGAGAGATGTTTCCCCTTTAAAAGTGCAGATCCCCCTCCCACTTCTGGCAGAGTGAGAGGGGGAACAAAAGTGAACCCAGAGACCAGGTGTTTTTATCTTCTAGTAAAAATAATACAGGGGATAATGCAGAATTTCACAACGAAGGTTCATTTAAAAGTCATTGGGGGAAAAATGCCAATATTCACTGTAGGGTTCCCGAAGGCAATTAAATATAAAGCCTTTTCTATTTTTCGGTAATGAAGGAGGGAGTTCTCTGAAATGCAGCAGTGTTTGGGGAGGGATGTCCTCAGCAGGGCGGCCTGGCCTGCACGGTGGGGTGAAGGAGGACAGCGATGGGCGGCAGAAGCTGGCGCTCTGGACATTGTGCGAGGACTGACGGGCCATGTCCCAGGTGGGTGCAGGTGCTGCCCCAGGATTAGGGTCCACAGGATGCTGGAGGGTATCTCACTGCATCCAGCACGTTGCTTACCATGAGCTTCGGCCCTCCTAGTCCCTGCTTGCTGTGGGGTACGTTTGTGCCCTCAGTCAGCCGATTTCTTTAACAGCCGCTTGTTTTGAGCGCTGCTGATTGCGCTGGGCACCGAGAGGTGCTGGCAGACAGCCTATGAGCTATTCGGTATGTTAAAACATCGCTCATCTCTTGACAGATCCCTGAGGTTTAGGTGCAGGAGAGCAGGGAGGAGTTCCCATGGCTTCTACCATTGCCTGCTCATGCCCTGGGAAGCGGGGTAGAACCCCCCCAAGGTCAGGGTCCTACCTGGCCAGGCAGAGGCACGTTCCCCAAGCAGACACCTCCTCCTTCTCCCCACCGAGGCTCTGCTGCAAAGCAGGAGCAACACGGCTGCCCTGGGCCCCACTGCTTTGTCTGACTTGATGTGCCCTGAGACAACCCGTGTTTAGGTTGCTAGCAAACCCCAGGGCACCCGTGCTGCTGCCACCCCCGTGCGCAGGGGCGCGCGTCCCAGCTGCACGGCCTAGGGGACAAAGTAAATCGTGCGGGGACGTTGGCAGAGGCAGACAAGGGATACTGCAGGTAGTACTGAAGATCAGTTTATTTGCTCTATTTCCTCTTCCATAAAACCTGAAAACAATCAACTTTCAGCAAGAGATAAGAAAGCAGTAAGCAGTGAGAGGTTTGGCTCTGCAGCTCCTCCCTAACACGCAGGACCAGACAAAGGTGTTAATGCATTAGTGGTGGCTGCTCCGAAAGGCACGCAGCAGCTTGGAGCCCCCGAAGCTCCCCAAGGGGAGGCGTGTGAGACCAGCAGGACACCCCTCCGGGGCCTGGCTGCTGACACCACGTTTCTCACCACGCCTCCGGGAAAAGCTCGGCTGGTGCCGAACAGGAGAGGGTCCACAGCGCGAGCCCTGGAGCCCTCACTGGTCTGCTAACCTCTTCCTTGCCAGAGCAGATTCAAGGCAAGAAAACACCCGGGGTTTTAGTTTTGAGGGGATGTGGGGGATGGTGAGGACTGATTTAGTACTGCAATGCACTGTCGGTGAGTGTAACAGTAGGGGGTCGCTGATCGTGCAGTGTCAGGGGGGCAGGAGCGGGCAGGGGGAAGGCTCCTGACGCCAAACGACCTGCAGCCCGGCGGGGCGGTCGGCAGGCCCCTCACTCCGGCTGCGGGGTGTAACGCAGGTACTTCTTGCCTGACGGGAGATCCTTTGTGAAGACTCCTTTGGGAAAGAGCTTCTTGGCTTCCTCGTCAGGTAAGGTGGGCACGACCATGACGCTGTCACCAGGCTGGGGAGAAAATGGGAACCGCTGAGAGCGCAGCAGAGGAGCTGGCAGGCTGGGGTGCAGGTGCTGCTTCCCTGCTGGCGGGTGACACTGAGTCCCCTGAACACTCGGCCCCAGCGCCCCCGGCACGTCCCCTGCAGCGAGGACAGAGCAGGAGCTGCGGCAGGAGTGGTGGGTGATATACAAAGGGAGAGCTGTGCTGCCTGCCAGCCCTGCCAACGGGATTCCACAGTCCAGCCCTTCCCCTTGGGACTGCCACGGGAACAGGGAGTAACGGGAGGGGAACTGGAGCATCTCGGTGATGCGGGAGGATGCAGCCCGTCAGACAGGCGGGGCTGGCACCCTGCTGGCGTGCCAAGGCCCGGGGAAAGGTGCGCTTTCCTGGGAGGCGGGCTGCTGGGTGAGCTGGGGGCTTGTGCTGCAGGAGACGGGGGTCTTCGGAGGCTCTGCTTTGCCCCAGGAGGGGAAGGTGCGGTTTGTTGTGTGCTCGGCACGTGGAGGCTGGTGGAAGCACACTCATGCCGACCTCCAAGGCTTGTGCCTACAGGCCTTTCTGCCCAGATGGAGCGGGTGCTTGGGACAATGCTCTGGGAGCCTGGTCCTGCCTCTTAACACAGGAGGACTTCCCCAGTGACACCTATCAAAGCCAGTGGCAGGACAGGTCCAGGAGCTGAACATCCCTGCTGGGCTGAGGAAACCCTGGCTAGCTAAAGCAGCCAGACTGTGCTGCTGTTTTGGGGAGTTTTAAATAATGCTACTGAACAGAAATGGCCACAACTAAGCAACTTCAGCTAGTAATTTTCCACGAGGACAGGGTTCGGCTGTGTACGTGCTGGGCAAAGCGGGGCCAGGCCGTACTGCCTCTTCCTGGCTCAAGGGCAGCAGAGCAGTAAGCTGGCCCAGGGAGGGCTGCCCCACGCTTGCTGTTTCGCTGGCTTTGAGTGGACTTTGGCACGCTGACACCTGGTAATGCCCTTCCTTATCACAGAGAACAAGGGCAGGACTGGCCTTGGCCCAAAGCTCCAGTACTGACAGCCAGAAGGGCTGAGCCCAGTATCTGCTGGCACCAGGGTCTGAAGGGAGTGAAAGGAAGGGAGGTTCCTATGGCTGACTCCAGGCTGCGATGGCCATGGGGCTCGGGCTGGGATCTAACTTGTATCCCAGGACCTCATCAGGTTTCCCCACCCCATGGGTCCCCTTCCAAGGGAGGCTCGTTGGCATTTAAGTGCACATTTTCAGTGCCTGGTTGCGAGTTTGCTCCCCTCCTCACCTTCCAGTCCACAGGGGTAGCAACCTTCTTGTATGCTGTCAGCTGCAGGGAATCCACCACTCTCAGGATCTCATCAAAGTTTCTCCCGGTGGTGGCTGGATACAGGATGGAGAGTTTCAGCTTCTTATCCGGGCCAAAAACAAATACCTGAGGACAGGGAAACAGGGTCAGGGCCAGGCAGAAGATGTTTGTCCAGCTGGATCTGCTCAGGCCTGCTGCTCCTCCCTTTCCTGGCAGACGACCTACTCAGTTGAAGGTGTTGGGACAGGGGAGATGCCATGGTAGGGATCTCCTAGAGCAACAAGTGATGCTCAGGCACAAGGAACACAGCGTTTGCTCTGGGAGCTCCCGTTTCCAATGTCAGCTTGTTTTGCTGCTTGAAATGTTTTCTCCCCTTGACCTGTGCCTTTACTAACGCAAGCACAGGAGGGAAGAGCGGAAGTCCAGCAGGTCGAGCACTTTTGTCCCCTCTGTGTTAGGACAGACACAACCAGGATGAGCTGGCGCCAACAGCGAGACGGAGCTGTTGCCAGCAGGCCACCACTGCGCCAGCCTCCTCCCGCAGCACAACCCACAGGTCTAGCCCAAGGAAGTCAGCCCAGCTCCTGAAGATGGTCATGTCCATCCAGGTAAGCTGCCCCCATCGCCAAGCTCAGCCCCATGGACACAGGGCAGGATGGCAGGCGATGCCTACTGCTGAGAAGGCTGCCGTGCACCGGTACCCCAGGGCCAGGGACTCACCACGCGAGCAGTCAGGGGCATGCCGTCCTTGTCCCGCTCGTCGGGGTCCAGCATGCCCAGCTTGACAGCCAGCTCCCGGTTCGCATCAGCAATGATGGGGAAGGGGAGTTTCTCCTCGGGTTGTTCCCCATTGTATGCGTTGATGTCCTGTGGAGACAAAACCATAGGCATGCTCATGCTCCCTGTTGTGGGTACCACCACAGGAGACAGGCCAAGCAGGGAGACTTCCACGCAGGCTCTACCTGTGTGGGGCAAGCTCCTGCAGAGGGACCATGCAGAAAGGTGTTCAGCAACTGCTCTATGGGAGCTTCTGACTTGCCTGGCCCCCAAGCACAGCCAGGGGCTCGTGGCCTTCCATGAAGTTTCTCTGCTTCCAGAAACCAGGTGACAAACCAGAGACCTGCGTGCCAAGCTGGGCTCTGCCTTGTTCTTAGGGGTCAGTTGTTAGGCTCCCTGTGCTCACGCCCTGTCACTCACCGCTGGAACTGCCCGTGGATGTGTTGGTGTCACACCTGAACTGGACTGTGCTCCTAAGGAACAGTTTCTTGAGCGGCAGAGCAAAGCAGCACCTCTACAGCTAACAAAGGTCAAGTGTTGAACGCCTCACAGGTCTTGTGCGATGGACTAGCTCCCTTCAGCAGGTCACTCCTAGATTACTTGACTAAAGGCTCTTGAAGACAGAGTGAAAGTCTGCGCGCAGGTACTGGGACACTGCACGCTCCTTTCTGAACCACGGCTGGGATGAAGAGAAAACCATCCCCATGCACAGCTGTGCAGGCTCTCCCTTGTGACCACAGCTTATGAGGTTGCTCCCCCACGCTAGTCCCAACCTGACTTGCATTACAGGGAAACTGCATTTTGAGCGTCTCTGAATCTGGTCTGAACTTGGCCAAAACATTCCACGTTATCCTTGTGGTTTGCGGTACCACGCGTATGGGTCACGCTGAGCCACAGCAGGGCTGGGAGGAGTCTGCTCAAGGCAGCACAAGCACAGCAGCTGCCAGCATTAAAGCAAGTTTAATCCAAGGTTTCTGCCCCAGAACAGAGCGGCCTGTTCCGTCCATCCCCTTTATGCTACAAGGGGACAAAACTGACTCCAGAGTTGATGCAAGCCTCCCGTGCACCACTGTGGTGCATTATCAGCTCAGCTGATAATCTGAATGTACAAGTCTCTTTGTCTTCCCTGGGCTTTGAACGTGGGGGAACAGGCTGGGTCCTGCTCCAAGGGGACTTGGGGAGCGCAGGGTTGGAAACGCTGCCCCTCGGCACTGCCCACTGCTGCTCAGAGCATGCCGGGGGCAGCAAAAGCAGGCAGGCCCTGCGCCACTCATGACCTGGGGATTCCTGTACAAAATAGCCGCACAAACCCCACCCTGTTTTGCAATGAGACACCCAACACTCACTCACTTCCCTGTGAACTATTTTTATTTCCAGAGTCCGAGCTGAAACCAGACATCACTGGAGTGACTTACTCACCCCTGACTCTTGACTAAGGCATTTCTATGTAAAGGAACGTTGCGTAGAAAGGTCTGACCAAAGCTTTGCTCGCTGCTAGGACTTCTCTCCCTGTAAGTTAAGATCTAGTGAAGGAAACTGCAGTTTCTAAATCTCAATCTAGCATTTAATGAAGACTGCTTTTGTCCAGATAGGCAGCTTCTGCCAAGGCTTGGCATCTCTGTGAAGCTCTTTTGTTCCCTGTGGCGGAGCAGGAGAACCTTTGGGGCACTGCCCCTGGTCCCAAATGTGCGTCAGGCCCTAACGCTTGCCTTCCTAGTTCAGCTAGGAATGCTTTCTGCATTATCTGAAGCTCTTCTCTGCTTTGTCAAGGACAAAGGAAAAGGATCACGTGTACAGGCAAGGTCTAACAGCAGAGCAATCACATCCCTGTCCTGGACACTCTTACGCTCTCCACGATGCTGTGTTCCTTGCTCCTCCATGCTCCCTGCACAGCTCATGGTGCTGCAGCCTGACATGTCCTCCCGTTCCCAGGCTAAAGAGCCCCAGTTGTTCTGCACTGAAGCAAACCTGCCCAAATCTGCAGGCAGCTTTGTTCCCCTTCTGCACCCTTTTTGTTCCCTTGTAATCCGCGAGATGGGAGATTTCAAACGCAGGCTGTGTGGAAGAGTCCAGCCCACTATGGGTTTGTCCTCACCAATTGGATCTTTGGCTCTGGAGGACTTTCACGGTTTTCTTTCTGACAGGTGCTGAGCTGACGTTTCCAAACCACTGTCTCTGAGGCCTCTCCCAGCCTGACAGAAAGCTCGCCGCAGCTTGGGCTGCTGCCCTCTGCCTTTCTCCACTCTTGTTCTGGAAGGTTTTCCAAACACGCTGCTCTTCCTCCCATCAAGGCTGTTCCGCAGCTTCTGCTGGTTTTACCTGAGGTTGTGCTGAATAATTCCACAGCATCAGCAAAGTCAGCTCGTTGCTCATCTCCTTTCCAGATCACCCAAGTGTGCTGAACCCCACGTGTCCCTACCGGGAGCTCAGCACTCCCCTCCCTTCACACACCTTATCGCTTCCTCCTGCCTCCCTGCAGAGAAGACCCTGCCCTTCCCAAAGCTGACTTCGTTGAAAAAGCTTCTTGGAAATGCAAGGATTTGGTCAAAGTCAGCAAGACCCTACAGTTATTCAACCGGCTTCAGCCAACCAAGAGATGAGAATTCCTTACAGAAGCACAACCCAAACTTTCTGTTGTGTTTAATGGGATATTATTATCCGCTAATTTGACTGGTGGTTTCATTCAGTTTGACCAGCACAGAAATCCCATTTACTGGTGTGGGATCTGTACGCTGGTTTTCCCAGGCCCTTCTGAGTCTTGATGGGACATCGGCCATGCAGCGCTCAGGTACAAAGGCTGATTTAAGCAATAAGGCAATTAGGTGATTTCTAAAGCCAGTCAGTCTTGAAATAATGTTTGAGTGTAGAAATTTCTCACCTTTACTACCTCTTACTGCACTGCATGTCTCACCCCTGGAAAATGCGTGAGAACGTTCCCAATTTTAAAAGCAAAGAAAGAGGCAGGTACTTCACCCAGGGATGTTTACACTCTGGCCATATCTGTCTGAAAAGCTCATTTTACAGCCCTGCCACCTATGAGCCCTGGAGTCAGGCTCCCTGGCAGCACACCATTGCTGAGGCTGCGTTTGAAGTTGTTCATTAGTTCCTTTTATGTTCTTTCAGCAAGCTATTTCATTGCCGTCTTTTTTTATACTCCCTCATGATGCTTTTATATGTAACGTTCTCCTAGTTGTGGTTTTATGTTTAACAAGCCTCTGTTTGTTCTCGGTTTTCTTTTCCCTGCCTGGGCATGAATCGCACCTTTTGAAGACTGCCTGTTCGCTTCTGATGCCTCCTTTCCTGTTTTATTACAGAACTTTGTGAGGGTCTGTGGACAGATTGCCTTCCTCTGAGCTTCGGCACTGCCTTCACAGATGTTCTACCCTTTTGGGTACTGGTAGGAGAGCAGTAATGCTGTTTTCCTCTTGTCTCAAAGTGTCAGTGCATACAGTGCCCTGGACTTTCTGGATGGAGCAGACCTTCCTGCTCCTGCTCTGAATTTTATTATATCCTAACCTATGTGCTTTGGGATTCAAGATATGTGGTTCCATGCCTGTGCTCTGCTCTGTGCAGGCTTTTCCTCCGGCTTTCAGAGCAAGGCAGCAGTGCAAGCTCCCCCTGCGCCTCCCACGCCCCCTACCTTGCTCCAGGAGAGGTGGTCTTGGACGTTGTCAATGGAGAGGGCGATCATCTTCACGTTGCGCTTGCTGAACTCGGGTGCCAGCTTCGCCGCCCGGCCAAGCTCTGTGGTGCAGACGGGTGTGAAGTCCCGTGGGTGGGAGAAGAGGATGCCCCATCTGAAAAAAGAAAGCAGGAGATGGTGTTAGGGCGAGACGTTCCGGTTTGTGCTGCAGACAAAAAGCTCTTCAGGCTGTACTGCACACAGACTAGTGCGGTAACACCTCACCGCTCTGCTAAGTGGAAATCCTGTGCTGGGAACTCTCCCTTCCCTATCGTTAGAAGCCTTCATGAGACAAGTCGCATTCATCACGCTCTGAGAACCTCCCTGCGCCTCGCTCCCCTTCGCCCTGCAGGGTCCCACAGGGGATGCTGGAATAGCCCAGTTTTTGACGTGGAGGTGGACACCACACCACACAAGGAAGTTTGGGGGAGCCACGTGTAGGCTCTGTATCCCAAAGACCACAGTGCAAGGGGATGCCGATGCCAGCCTGCCAGCCACCTCATTGCAAAGATCTGTACTGATTTACAAGGCTGTTCACTATCCTGTATTCCACAGCAACCACCGTCAGGAGAAACCCCCCAGTATATGATGCAACGTAAAAGAAGGGGATAGGACCAAACCTTTACTCAACGGCTGCCATGAGCTCCCACACACACTGAATGAAAAAATAAGAATTAATCAACTAATGGGGGAGGCCTGAAGCTAACGACACTTTACGACTACAGTTACGACAACACTACCACCTCACTTTTGCCCACCGCTTCCCGTCAGTGGATTTTACAGAGTTCAGAGCAGACAAATACAAGTCACCCCGCTTTACCGGTAAGGCGACCGCCACACAGTGAAAGGCAGCAATGGGGCCCAGCAGCGAGATGGGGGCTTATGGCAAAACAGCTCCCAGAAGGTTGCAGAAACTAATGCAAAGCCACCCCCAGCACTTCAAATTCCCTGCCAGGGACTTGTCACACCATTTCTCAGCTCAACCTGCACACGGCTTACCGCACCACTCTTTGCCTGGCCCCCAGCGCTCAGTAAATCCAGCCGCACGCCACAGCGTCCGGGGAAAGTCCTGCCTTAGAGGTTTGGGAACGGAGCTGGAGGGGTGAAGAGAGCACCCTGCAGCTCTGCCAGGGCCGTGCTATTGCCACGGGTCGCCATGAAGCTCCAGGGCAGCCCCTGGCCGCTGGTGCCACACGTCTCTTCACGCAGTGAGTACGCCCCTTGAATAAAAGGGCCCCGTAGAAGCTGGCTGGGCGAGCTGCCGTGTGGGTGATGAGGCTGGAACAGACAGCTTTGGGAAGCCCTGCTGCTGCTTTTCTCGCTGAGGGGGTTCCTTATTCCCCGACTGCCAAAGGTCACGGTGTGGACAGAAGCGGATGCAAACGCTGATTCAGGCCTGCCAAGCACTGTGGCAGCGAGGCCCCAGCACCCCGTGCCCGCACCCCGTGCCCGCACCCCGCCGGGGCGCGCCAGCACCCCGTGCCCGCACCCTGTGCCGGCAGCAGGCTTTGCGGGGAGTGGTGCCTGACGCGTGTGGCTTTCCGTGCCGGACTCAAACGGGGCCGGAGCCCTCAGCCACGGCTCGGTGACACACGTGCACGCGCCCGGGCTCCCTCCCAAGGGCCGCGAGTGACACCGGAGCCGCTCGGCGGGACCGGCCCGGGCTGGGCGCAGCCCTGGCAAGCCTGGCTTTGCCCTTCCCGGGGCTCTGCCGGTTCCCTCGGCCCCCTGCCGCGGGAGGGCAGGAGGGGGTCGGGGAGCGGCGGCCCTGCCCGCTCGAAGGAGCCTGCCGTGCGCCCGTCGGGGAACCGCAGTGTCCGCCCCCCGCCCCGGTCCCGCTGCCCTCCCGGTGCTCACGAGTCTCCCAGGAAGTCGTGGAAGCGGATGCGGCCCTGCGTGGTCTCCGCCTCGAAGTTGGGCGCCT
>VWZZ01006438.1:23373-46227 GCA_013399095.1 Psophia crepitans
GGGTGGTGTCTCGGGTGAGACCGAGCTGCGGTGGGGCCGCCCCGCCGGGCCGGGCCTGGCCTGTGAGGGTGGCGCGGCCGGGCCTGGGCGCTGCGCGGCCCGTTCGTCTCCTCCCGGCCTTCCAAGGGCCGCGTTTGTACCGCGGCTGTGCGGAAGCTTCCGCGCTGGCTTGGCCTCGGGCCCGTTTGCGCTGCTGGGGGTAGCAGGGAGGTTTTGTTTGGTGTCCGCACCTTCCCTGCTGTTCCCTAGGTACTGGGCAAACTTGAAGCTCTGGTTCAAGCAAAAGATCAGCAAGGAGGAGTTCGACTTGGAAGCGCGCAGGCTTCTCACGCAAGACAATGGTAAGCGGGCACTTGGTGTTTGTTTCCCTGCTGCCCCTGGTGCTGCCTTGCCCCTGCTAGGCCGGGGGGAAGCTCCTCCCTGCTGCGTGTTGCTTCCCAAACAGGGAAGTTGCCGTGAGGGAAATAGGAGCGGCCGGGGCTCTGGTAGCGATTGAGTTAGAAAGGCGGGAGGTGCCCTGGCCTGCAGGGGGAAGTGCTTTTGTGTTCCTGGCACCGATGGCAGTTTGGTCCTGTGTAAATACAGTGAAGAGGTAAAATATGCTGTCCCAGCAACCAGGGCGTTTTCTTACATTGTTGTACAGGCCTGGCCCGTTCCATGCTGCTCTCTGCCTTTGGCTGGGACCGAACTGGTGGTGTGGCTGAAGTGGAGGAGGGACACCCCCCACCCCCCAGATCCCCCTAGCCCATCCTGTGGCAGGCAGATCCCTGTCCTGGCCTTTGGGGGGTGGCAGGTTGGAGCGCTGAAGGAGTGCTTTTGTCTTCACTTCTGTGTGGCTCTGCAATTGCTGAGAGCATTGGAGGGGCTCCTGACTTCCATATTCATGATCCCTGCGGGGAGTGGCAGGGAGGTTGTGGGTGCTTGGGCTCAAAGGCCAAAGAGGATCCTGTAACCTTCTGACTGTGCTGATGAAGTTCAGCTTTGCTTTTTCTAATGTGTAATTGCTCGCTCTGTGTTTCAGTAATCCTTCTGTGAGAAAGCTGGTTTTTACCTAGAGCCTATTTGACTTAACTTCATTTTTCTGGGGCTGGCTCCTACTGATCCTTTTCTAACAAAACCAGAAGCCCTGCTACCAGAAGCCCATGTGGCAGGGGGATAGCTGATCCTCCTCTGACTGGCTGACTGCACCAGATGTTTTATGTTGTAGGACTGGATTTGCGTGTGTGGCACACTGAAAAGTGACCTAACTTGTTTCCATGCCATGTGTAGTACCCTTTTTGTTACTGTGGCAGTAGCAGATTCTGGGGCTGGTAGAAAAAAAACTCAAAAACCCCCTAAATTGAAAGTTGTGTGTATGCAGCTAAGCTTGTGGGGAAAGCATGGCTGTGGAAAGGTATAGCAAGCTACTTTGAGAGGGTGCCTCCACACACCGATGTGTTGCTAATGAACTGTCTGTCTTTACGCAGTCCACTCGCACAACGATTTTCTCCTGGCTATTCTTACCCGATGCCAGATCTTGGTTTCTGCACCAGGTAAGTCCTGAGAAGCCTCATTTGAAGCAACCACATAGTAATGCTTTGCCACAGGTGTGTTTGGTGGGTTTTGTACACAGCACCCTGGTTTTCTGAGCCTTAATATTCATGTTCTTTTTGCCACACTGTGGAAAGGATAGCAAAGTGGTGATTCAGCAGAGATGCTCTGCTAAATAAGCTGTGTGTGCTTGATTAGAGGCTAATGCTAGATTGCTGTGTGTGATAAGCTGGCTTGATTTCTGAATTGGGTGTGTGCTGTGAGCTGAAGTGTAAAGGGAGATGCTGCTTTGTCTTCAACTTGCTTATTCCTGCCTCTCTCCTGAACTTGGTGATGCTCTTTGTTCTTTGCTCTGCTGGGGATATAATTTTGGGGAGCTGGATTTTCCTGACCTTGAAATCAAGATCATTATCATTTTTCTGATTAAAAAAAAAAGCTTGTTGTGAATGCTTACAGTGGGTCTTGATTGAGCTATGGCCAGTTAACCCAACCTGCTGCAGGTAATTAACCTTTTAACTCAGTAAACATTTAGAGTGGCTGTTGATAGGGTTGCAAGATAGGTTTTGTTTGGTCTTCAAAAGAACTCTCAATCCAGGGATCTGATAGGAAGGATAATTGAGCTGCAATTCAAGATAAGAAACTGCTGTGTAGTAAGGGAGAGAAAATTGTTGTAGGGCTGATGGGCTGAGACCTGAGATGAGTTTTTTGAAAGGGGGGAATACCTGTTTTTAGAGTACCTGATGTAGCTGGCAGAAGGAAAAAATCCAAAACTTATGGATACCCACAGCTTTTTGTGTGGTAGCTGGTCCTTAACTATACCAGCTGTGCTAACTAAATACTAACCTCCCCCACCTCCAGACTTGCTTTGTTTGCTCTTGAACTTTACAGACATCTTTTGAGTCCCAGGCTGGTCCTCCTCAGTGGTCTGCATTCATGTGATTCAGAAGATTTATGTCTAAATCTTGCTGTGCTTTGCTTTTGACTTAGAGTACTTACAGCTGGACTATAAAAGTAAAGTACAAGATCTGTAACTTCTGCAAGTTACACACTGCCAGTGTAACCTGAAGTAGCTGAGTCTAAATTGGGAGGGAGGGAGAGACTGTTCTCTGAGCTCAGCACTGGGCTGATGTGAGTGTTGAAGTAGGTCGCAGCCCAAAGGTCCTGCTTCTGAGTGGTAGTGGTCAGGCTGGAGCTGTTGCTGTGTGACTGAAGCTGGGGTTGTTTATTCCTGTGTGCACTGCTCTGTGTTTAACTGTATTGAAATCCATTTGTTCCTTTGTCCAGTCACTTAGAGCTGTTCTGCAGCCGTCTGGCCAGGCTTCGTCTTCCCTGGCTTGAATAGCTCAGATTTGTCAGCAGACCCTACCAGCTCCCCAGAACCCCTTTTCAAGGCTGTGTAGGAGTGTGTTCAAAGTCCAGGCCTCAGCACGGAGCGGTGCAGTGCTCCACAGGTGCCTTCCACTTGCTCATTACTTCCTGCCTGACCTTTTTAATTTCAAGTCCTTGCAAGGACTTTTCCCCTTGTCCCACTGAAGCTTACCCTCTTTAAGAGCCCTTGTTTGTAGTGCTTCAGTGGATCGGTGACAGTGTGTAAACAGAGTGCTAGCTGACCAGGTACCTTGCCAAGTGCTGGTCACTGCGGTGCTTTCAGGCAGGCTTTTGGTGGCTCTTCTCCACACTTCTGCATAAGCCAGCTTGAAAAAAATTAGTTTATTCGTGTGTGTTTTTAAAGACAGGGATTAGTGCTGTGCTGGTCCCTTCTAGGGTCTCTGTTTTGCTCTCTTCAGATCTATGCAGAGTCTCCTGAGGGTTTTGGAGCTAATCTGTGCTGAGACACCTCTTTGAGCCACTGACTGGTTGGTCTGTTACGCACTTTACTTGCCAGTCTGCTGTGTGTGGCATAGCAGATTGCACGTGCAAGCCCAGGGAAGTGCAGTGTGAGTGGGATACTACATATAGTGTCTAGATTTCTTTTTCTCCCCCTAGGTGCCAGTCTGACACCTGCTACTTTTTTGTTGTTTGTTTTCTCTCTCTCTGTAAGAATGGAAAGCTATCACACTTTTGTCTCCACTGCTGTCTTTTGGGTAGAAGGTATTTAGTTCATGATTTCATGGAAACAAGAAGTGTGCTTGATGCACTTGGCATGCTGTCGCAAGGGTTACTGATGCATGTACTTCCCACCTTCATGTGAGAGACAAGGGGGAAAGAACCATCTCGAAAATGCTATTTTGTATTAAAAAATAAATTGTGTGGTCAGTGTTAAAACTGTGAGTGATGTTGTGGTATTTGGAATAGGAAACCTTGGGAAAGGTATTTTTAAGGAGTGATTATAACATGTTAACACATGCCAACAAACCCACCTGAGCCCCATTTTGCTGCACTGGTAGCAGTGGTTTCAGCTGGGTGAATGTGACCCTTTGTGAGAATGCTTTCTGTTTCCCACTCATCTGCTTTGGCTGTTGGTCAGGGAAGCCTCAAATCCCAGTTCAGCAGCCTGTGTGAGCTTGGCGCTTGGTGTTTAGGACTTGGTGGTGGAGAGGAAGGAAAGATCGTATTTATTCTGATGTGAAGAATGACTGTTGGCTTTAATTCCTGCTGAGCTCCCACTGAGGGCACAGCAGCATCCTGAGAATCTGAAATCTGACTTCTCTGCCCTCTTTAAAATGAGTGGTGATGTTCCTTCTGGTTGCCGTATTTGTAAAGACACCCATAAATACACGAGCAGCACCCAGATGGAGCAAAGCTGGGAAGCTGTGGAAGTGCCTGAGGAGAGGAACGTCCCAGGAATGTGCCATCCAAAATACTAGAGTGCCTTAGTGGTGGTTTTAGGTTGGCTATATCTGCCTGAGCAGTGTGGCACTCTTCCCATTACAGGGAAATTGTTTTCTTTGATATTCTCTTTTTATCAATGGTTTCAGAAGTGCTTTTCTGAATTTGTCTGGGGCTTTTCTTCCCCCCAGAATTCTATCAATCACAGAATGGTTTGGGTTGGAAGGGACCTCAAAGATCATCTGGTTCCAGGCCCCCTGCTATGGGCAGGGACACCCTCCACTAGCCCAGGTTGCCCAGTTTGGCAAGAGAAACTCCAGCTTAAAGTGTTTCTTAATGCTGCACAGATGTGCTCACTAAGCCTGTCTTGTTTGTTGGACAGTTGCAAGCAATCAAGTTAGCAAGGTTTCTTGATTTAACACCTCTCACTTGAACTGTTACCTCCCTCCTTAGCTAAATATTAACAAAAATGAGGCAATTGCAAGCACTTGAGTTAGTGACATAAAGATTTAATTTATTTACTAGTAGTGTGGAGCCAACTAAGAGATGGTTCAGTGACTCAGAACTCTTTGCTGGGACAGTGGGAACTTTTTATGTCAGGGTTGCCCACAGGCTTTGCGTGAAGGGCTGCCAGCTGTGAGATGGGCTCAGGCCACTTGTGTTCCACTTCTCTCCAGAGAGCTGGAAAGGGAGAAGAAGGAAGAAAATGGGAGTGTGAGTTGTTGACAGAGGAGGGTCATTGGAACATATTTGATTAAACCCTTGTTCCTGCAAGAAAAATAAAACCCCCACCCAACTGAAGATCCAATAAATGAGGGTGGGAAAAGGCACATTTCCTGTGCCTGGCTGCTTGTCTCTGTCGTGACTTTCTCTGTTTGTACCTTTGCTCTTTCTTCCTGTGTGCGGCTGATGCAGCATGTCAGGAAAACCTGTCATGCTCTGTCTGGACTGGCTGGAGCCACTGCTGCAGAGAAATGCCAGCTTTTAGGAAAACGTTCTTATTTGTTGCTCATCTTTGAAGGTCTATCAGCAGCCATTGCTGTGGCTTGTTAATGTCTTAATTTTCTTTCTAGCAGGATTAAATAAAAGCTGCTAATATCTCTGAAGCCTCACACCTGAGCCAACCCAGCCTTGTCATTTGTGTGACTTCAGGCAAGGTTTTCTTGGAACACTAGAGGGAAATTGCTTTCTTCATCTAGTACAAGTCAGGCTTGGTAATACGAAAACCTGGCAAAAGAGCCAAAAAAAATATTTTGGCTCTGGGCTCATCATAATGGGGAACAGGCGATAGTATCTCCCGTTTTCCTTGTTCTAAGCTAAATCCGGCTGAGGTTTTGTTAAATATGCAGGTTGAGATTCAATGAAGTTGCATCTTTCGGATCTACTGTCAAAGTCTAAGAATGTAGTTGCCATTTAGTTTGAAAGTTACTATATAATATATTTTTTTAAAATAAGGCATTCTGAAAATTCAGACTCTGTTCTAACCTATTCATCTGTAATACATTCCCAGGTAAAAGGGTGTTTGCTTTTTCTGTCTCCATTGCACTTTTTGTGGTCACACAGTTAGCTAAGTTAGTGAGCAAGGCTGCAGAGGAGCCATATGAGACTCCTGACAAGGAGGAAGGGCCTGGGGTGGGGTGACATTGTGAGCTAGAGATGTGCTTTTATGGAAAGCTTTGAATCGGGTCAGGTAACTTGTGTCTGTCCTTAACACACCTAATAACCCCTACCTAGAAGGGGTCTGAACTGCTGTGGAGGAGAGAAGGGGAAAGGATTCACCTGTAAAGAGCAAAACATCTTGTGAGAAGTAGCATTAGTTGGCTAGAACCTAAGATGTAAGTACTGAGATCCTGATGAAGAGCAAGAGTGGTGCTTGAGATGATTGTCCACGGTGCTTTTCCGCACCCCTCTGTTAGGGCCTCTTCTGTGACGTTGTAGTGATGAGTTGTGACAGCAGCTTTATGATTTTTGGAGAGGGTTTATTTATTATCTTTTAATTTCATGTAATGGACCAGTGGATTTTGGTAACAAGTTTGTTGCAGACTTTTTTTATAGGGATCTCTCTGTGTATGTAGGTTGTTTCTTAACTGCTTCTTAGCAGCTGACTGTTTAAAAAAACTTGACCTGAATCCTCTGGTTTAGCCTGATCCTTAGTTATGTTTTAGAATGGTTTTTTTTCATGGCAGAGGACACTGCTTGTGCTTCAGCCGTGAGTGTGGGAAGCTCCACATAGCCAAGGACTTCCAGCCAGCCTCGTTCCCTATAAACAGGGCTGTAGCATGACTGTATTTATGAATTCCTGACTGCAGCAAGTTACACACAGTCGCGAGAGCCAGATGTAAACACGCGGGTTGACGTGAAGCTGGTGTTGAGCTGTGGCAGCCTGCAGTCACAGGAGAGAACCACAACTGGTTGTGAAGGTGCCTGGGGATGGCTGCTGTCAGTCCTTGTCTGTGTCTGGGGAAAATGGCAAATGCTGGCTCGAGTTGGCCAGGGAACATCTGAGATGTTGCTGTGCTGGCAGCATTGCCTGGCAGCAGAGCTCCAGCCTCTGCTTTGAGGCTGACTGCAGTACACTGAGCTGAGTTGTCCAAGCTCCCTGGGGGTGGGCAGGGACCCTGGCACAGGGCACGCTCTGCTCAGGAGGAAAAAGGGTGTTTGCTTGTTGTGCAGAACCAAGGGAGGATACCCATGACGCAAAGCTGAAGCTGCCTCTGTAGCCACAAGAGGGCTGTCTAGTCTTTGGGTTGCACTTCACTGTCAGCAAGTACGCGTGCATCCAATGCAATGCCGTCTTAAGTCCTGAAGGAATTGTGCACGGATCCTGTAAACCCATCAGTGGGAAATCTACTAGGCTGTCCTTGCCAAGAGCTGTGTGACCATCAGGGTGACCTACTGTAGGTGTCAGACAGCATACATGGGCTTTTGAGCAGCCTGCTCAAAGTGACATGACCAAAGGGATGTATTTATTGGTACTACACAGTAATCTCTTTTTTTTTCAGCTGCTTGCCAGTTCTGGTCAGTCACAAGCTCACTGTGGTGGTGTCCTGCTCCTGGGCTCAGCAGCCTTCACAGTTCTTCCCCCCCTCTCCTTTCCCCTTGGTGTAACAAGAATGATTAGCTGTGACGTTGTAACAGGAATCTGGAACAAAGCCTGCTGAAGCTGATGGGGAACTGTGAAGGCACATGTCATGAGATAGACTGCTCAGTCCTGCTGGCAGCAGGTCAGGTTAGCATCTGGCCTGATCCAGGAGTTGGAGGGAGACTCTCCTCCCACCAGGCAAGCTCCTGTTATCTCCCTGATAGAACAAATTGGTTGTTCCTTCCTTGTGGCTTTCCTTGGAGGCCGTACTCATCTCTTGCCTTCCGCCATGAGTTAGTGTTGTGTGGACAGAAATTTCTACTTAAGTAGAGGATCATGACTGAGTCAAGCTGGCAGGGGACCGACAAAGGAAGGGGAAGGCTGCCAAAAGCCTTCTGTCCTGAGAAGCCCTTTCTCTGGACTGTGGCTGTTAGTTTTGGCTTAAGGCTTAGCAGGGCCCAAATGTTACGGGTTTTCCTGTGTGGACAGTTTTATCCTGGCCCTAAATCAACACCACCTATCAAGTGTTTTTTCTTTTCAATTTGTAGAAGGTGCTGGATCTCTGCCATGGCCAGGTGGCTCTGCAGCTAAACCTGGAAAACCCAAAGGAAAGAAAAAGATCTCATCGGTTCGACAAAAATTTGATGTAAGTGTCCATGGTCAAATGGTCGTGGCTCTCGGACATTCTCTTGGGGGTGAAGAGCTCTGTGCAGCATGCAGATTGTGTTACTGCCAGGGATGGTTGAAGTCAGTCACGTGCAATGATATATGTTATATTTGGGTTTGAGGCAGGAGCTGGGGGTTAGTAGCTGCTGCCTCTCTCATAGAAGCCCCTTGGGAGAAAGGCTGCAGTGTGGCCTGGCTCTGTTAGGCACCCGAGAGTCCATGGAAGTACACCTAGGTGTCAAATTTGCAAAAGCTTGTATGCCAAGGACCAACTTCACACATCTGCTGGGTCCTTGAAGCAAAGTGACTTCCTATTTATTTAGTCAGGCAGTTTTGTGACTGTATGATCCCCTGCACAGGACTGAGAGTCCAAAGTGTTAGATGTTCCTTGGGTGGGATGTTTTTAGAGGGTTAAGTTGTTTCAGAATTGAAAAAGCTTTGAAAAGATGCTGTGTTCTGGTAGGTGGTAGAGAAACGTGCAAGATGCAGTTTGCTTTGCAGCGAAGGCTCTGTACATCCCCCTGGTGCTGTCACGCGTCTGTTCTGCAGTTGTTTGTTTCTGTGCTGCCAGACCAGTGGCGGGGTGGGGTGGGGTGAAAGAGGATTGGGTTGGGGCACTGTCTTCCACTGGTGGAGTTTGATAGGGCAGGTCAAAGTGAATTACGTTTGTCAAAAGGGAGCATGTCTGTTTCTTGCTGAGCCAGATCTATCACTGTGATCCAGTTCAGTTCTCTGACAAGGCAGAAAACTAACCAAACAAAAGCGACCCCAGGCACAGAGTTGTTCATGCTGCTGTATTCAGCTGGGTCAGGGTTCCTTGTGGCTGGATGATTGCCAGCCCCCCCGTGCGAAGGCAGACGGGGCTGGGGATAGGGGAGAAGGGCAGGCCTGTGAAACCTCCGGCTGTTACGCTGTGAGAAGTTAGCTTTGCTCACCGAAGCAGGTACCGCACTGGAACGGTACTGGAACCGTACTGGAACTGTAATTAGGCACTGTGTGTGTGCCTCAGAGGCTGCTGCTTCAAAGGAATGCGAGTCCAGCTGGAGGCTCGGTGTACTCGGAAACTGCCAAGATGCTTTGCCGAGTTCACAGCTGTGACCTGAATTCCGATGGCAGTCTGTGTTAGCTTTTTGTTTTAAAAATTCACTTTAACTTTTCAGTAGCAAGTAGAAGAGAGTTTGAGAAGCAAGTTGTGATGTAGTAGAAGTCTTGGAATTTGGTTTACTTGGATACCCTTATGTTATACCTCGTTTCTAGTGCGTGTTTGTACACACATTTCTGGAATGCTTGGTAGTAAGTATTGTATGTTACGATCAACGGGCTTGTCTATTACTAGTAGAATTCCTGAGTAGTGTGAACTTGAAGGGCCTTGATATGTCCTGATGTTTCCCTCACTAGTGAGAATAACAGCTGTGAGTGACACAGGTTCATTACAACTGGCTTCTGCTCTTCCAAACATTCCTCTTAAGAGTTGCTTACATTTTGCAGGCCTTTTTTTCCAGGCATACAGGCATGTAGCTTTCCTGTAATGAAAGCATAAGTCTTCAGAATTACGGGGAGGGAAACCTGCTTTCAAATCATTAGTGGGTGGATTGGTTTTTCGCTCTGAGTTAAATGCCACACTGTCCTTTGAATAAAGCAGCCCCTCTTCCTCTCCTGAAACTAAGATGTGAAAAATCCACTTTACTGTATGTTCACTGTTTATATTTAAAGTATGTGCTTGTCCTGATGCCCCGTAAGAGCCTTGTGGCAGTCTTTATACCAGAGTCACCAGATCTGTGGCTTGGAGAGCTGAGGGACAGCAGCACAAGTGTGGGCCCAAGGATTAACCATTCCTGTCTGCTTTTTCCTCCCATTACCTTGGGGAGTGAGACTTCCCAGGAGCCACCACAAGCACTTGGAGCTCAAGACACCAGCACATCAAGGGTGTTGTGCTGGAAAACATGGCCTGGGAAATGGGGGTTGCCACTTTCTGGTATGAATTCCTGTTCTGTGATGTTTTTTTTCTAAATAACTGAGTTGGTTCTGAAAAATAGCCATAATCCATCTTAGAATCACTGGCTGTTCAGTAACAGCTCTGCTTAGAGTATTGAAAGTGCACAGGGAGGCTAGGGTATGAAATTCAGAACTGGAATTTGGCTAAGTTGTTGCATTTAAAGTTTTAAAGAAATGTAAGAATCACTTAGGAATCACATAAGCTTAGGGTTGGGTTTTTTAATCTTGATGGAAACTGTACAGTTAGTAAAATTACACCCTTCTGTACAAGGAATGACTAAATAGGAGGTGACTGAGATGTGAAAGTCTGTAAAATCATCACTGACCTGGGTAGTGTGAACAGAGATAAGAGGGACAATGGCTGACCACATTTGAGACTTGCAGGAGATTCAAATCTATCTACAGGTGGGAAGTACAGAGTGTGGTGTTACGCTGTAGAATTTCTTGCTGCAGGATGTTGGGGGTACCCAAAGTTTAGGTGGTTCAAGGTATGCTGGACAAGTTCGTGGGCTGTTTGATCAAAGGATGCCAACACTGGCTCAGAAATTTCTTCAGGCACAGATTGCTGGAGGTTGGGAGAGTATCGTGGGGAGGAGTATCACTCTGCTTGACCTACTGTGATACGTTCTTATAGGTGTTTGCTTTCTGACTGGAGAAGGGATGTTTGGCTGGATGAACCAAAGGGTCTGGCTGTTTATCTTAAGCTGTAATGTTGTGTTCCTAACAGCACCGGTTCCAGCCTCAGAACCCGCTGTCTGGAGCCCAGCAATTTGTGGCAAAGGATCCTCAGGAGGATGACGATTTGAAGCTGTGTTCTCATACCATGATGCTTCCTACACGTGGCCAGTTAGAAGGAAGGATGATTGTAACAGCATATGAGCACGGGCTGGACAATGTCACAGAGGAGGCAGTGACCGCGGTTGTGTACGCTGTGGAGGTGAGGCCGGGCTGGGCAGCAGCAGTGGGCTGGTTGTACCAGTGACAAAAGGCGCTCTGCATGCGGTGGGGCAGCGTCCTTCAGCGGGGAGAGGAAACCTGAGTCTCTAATTGCCCGTTTGCCTCGGGAGGAGAAAGATCAGAATCAAAGGGCTTCCAGATTTGTGGTGTCATAGATCTAAGTCTTGGATTTCTGCCTGCAAGCGTTAATTAAAGTACTTTAATTAGTTTAATAACTACTTGCATGTAAAGAACTCTGGGTGTGCTTAAGTAGCTGTTTTGGAAAATGCTGTTCCTGTCACGTAAGAGCAGCAAGAGAACAGGAGCTCTAGTTTAAACAGTTCTATAAAAAATAATCCATTGTAGACACAAGTATCTGGCACGGAAGTGAAGCGACAGAATTGGGTAACCCCTGCTGGTGAAGTGCCTGTTGCTGGTTTTGGCCATCAAAGGCGCATTACCCGGCATATCCCGGGAACGATACAGCTGTTGCTTGGATGGCTTGCTGGAGTCAGGAGGCCAAATTAAGAAATAGTTGCTGGCTTGTCTTTTTCAGACGGTTACTTCTTCAGCACTTTCCAGGCAATTGAACAGTCTGGCAAAGAGGAGTGAGTGGCTTTTCAGTGTAGTTTTAGGGCCAGTATTTCAGTACGAGTGTAACGTCTAGTGCCATTTATGAGATCTCTTAACTTTATCAAAGGGATCAGAGGTTGGGAATTTCCTAGCATTTAAGAAACCTCTGACATTTGAAGCACACATCATGCATTAAAGTACAGTTCACAGGCCAACCCATGCGGTGCTCCGAGTGCAGTGTTCTCTGTATCCAGCTGTATCAGATAGTGAGATCACGCTGTAACTTGTCCAGATCTTGGTCCCCTCATGTCTTTAGGGCCTTGTGGTCATAGCAGCACTACTTCTGTCTTGCTGACTGGGGAGGCACTTCTCGGAGCTGTGGCTTGGTAGAGCGAATAAATCGGTGTGTGTAGTGAGATTGTTTTTCATTGCAGAACCATCTTAAGGATATTCTGACATCGGTGATATCCAGGCGGAAGGCCTATCGTCTGAGAGATGGCCACTTCAAGTATGCCTTCGGAAGCAATGTTAACCCTCAGCCGTACCTGAAGAACAGCGTTGTTGCTTATAACAATTTGATTGAGTGGTAAGGAGCTCTCGGCACACTCCTAACTTCAAATGCAATTTGCTCGTCCTGAAGTTACTCCATGGTTTGGTTTCTCTTTTTTCTTAGAACCTGTTAATAATGGTGTTTAGGTTTCAGTCCCTAGGAAGGTGTCAGTACAAAGGACTGTACAGCTAAACAGGGAGGGAGAATATGGAGACTTCTCAGCAGTGGAGTTTAGGGCAGCGTTAACTGCTTCTTCCTTGCCTTTGCTTGTCCATCAATTGATGAAGGTGACCCCCAGCCCTCTGAGTGTCCTTAGTAATTATTGCTTTTTGGAAGATGTAGTGAGTGACACAGGCATTTTGCTGCTCTCGGGCAAGCTGCCCCTGGGCAGCGGGGCCCTGCCTTTGGGGGGCCCTGTGGTTGTGCTGCCGGAACGAAATGTCAGTGAAGGCCTGTGGCACACTGCCATCCTGTGGCTTCCTGCATCCAAACGTAGTTATGGTTCCTTGGCAGGCCTTTTTGGTTAGCAGAGCTTCAAGGTCATCTTGTTTTCCAGAGTCTCAATGTCAAACAGCTTGTGCCACGCATCTGGCAGCATGTGTGCAAGGGACAGCAGTTCGGTTTGTCTGTGGCAGCTTCTAGCAGGTGACAGGAGGTCATGGGTGTGTTAAGATCTGATTATAGCACTGCAAATGCAGTCAGCTCCCAACAGCTCTGCCTAATGGCAGCATCTGTCAATTGGATGTTGTGGGGGCCTTAATTTTTATGTGGGGTAGAAACTGTTGCTTGTAAATAACAAGTTGCCTAATTGAGATCAGTTACAAAGCAGGCTTGAAGCGTGTTGAGGATTGGTTTGCACTATTTTTATTAAACTGGAATTTTAGAGAGATTTTAATTACAGCTGAAATAATTTTATGTACTGAAGACTTAAGCTCAACTGATACAGAAAAGCAAATGCTGGGGCCAAGCCCCTAGTGTGTGGTGCCCAAGGGTGGTGCTGTTTTCTTGGCTGGAAGGTTTTACTGCCTGCTCTGTCTGCAGCCCTCCAACCTGTGCGACACCTTCTGCTGGTCAGAGTCTAGCTCCCCAGCCCCCGCCCGACGATGCTGAGCAGCAGGCGGCCCTGCTCCTGGCGTGCTCTGGAGACACCTTACCAGCATCCCTCCCGCCAGTGAACATGTACGACCTTTTTGAGGCATTACAGGTAAGTGCTTGCGTTAGGTTGCTGAGTCCAGTGACCAGTCTCGGACCTGGCTTACGTACACGGTGGGGGATTTGATTTCTCCTACTACAGTCTGGTTACTACTTTCCCTCTCAAATTTACAATCATTTGGCTTTGACTTGTTCCCACTGTTAGATAACATCTAACATATGGTCAGTTCATGGTTTAATGCTAGTTCTGCTTTCCTTGGTCAGAATTGATGAGGAAATCCCTGTCTTCTCTTACAGCTACGTAAGAAGGGTAAACTCTTCCTCTGTAGCAAGGCTGCAGTGATTAGATCAGAACTGAGCTAGGCTGAGATTGATAGCGATGTGGCAAGATGACTTGCCTGGCATGTCCGTCCTTACTCCTCGTGTTCCACCCTGGGTATTTAGAGGAATACTTGGTCCTGGCATGTGGGCTGGCTGTGCTCCCCCCAGCCCTGGGGAGGTGTCTAAGGTAGGCGGCATGGATCTTCTGTGGAGACACGTGCCTCTGGTTCCCTCCCGCTCTGGTAGCTCTGGGGACATTCAGACTATAAATGTCTAAAATTAGCTGTGAGGAATTCCCCTTTGATCTCCGCTATTGTGAAGAGACCTTGGGCTTTTGTCTTAAGGCCGTGGAGGCAGACCACTTTTAAGAGCTGTAATTAAGCATTCATCTCGTGTTTAGTCAGATAGAATTCTTCTTTGTAAGATTGCGAAGACAAATTGTTGTCTGTCATCGCAAAATGACAATTTCCTTACCATGTCAGTCCCTTACAGACCGGTGTAACAGGCAGTTGTTCCGTGCTGGCGGTGTGGTGGGGCTGGCACGTTGCAGCCTTCCTCGTGCGCAACAGCCCGCGGTCGGAGAGGGAGGTTCTTGCATGGGGAAATGTGTATGAAAGCATGAAACTTGTTTTCTAACATGTATCTCCAGGTGCACAAAGAAGTTATTCCTGCGCACACTGTCTACGCTCTAAACATTGAGAGAATTGTCATGAAACTCTGGCATCCGAACCATGAGGAGCTACAGCAGGATAAAATCCACCGCCAGCGCCTGGCGGCCAAGGAAGGCCTCCTCCTCTGCTGAGCCGGGCAGCCGTGGCGGCCTCGGAGGGGCTGCGGTGCTGTTCCTTGGACTTGACATTCGGGTGCTTACAAACCTGTGTCAGCATTTCAAGGATGATGTAAGTTAGAGTCGACTTTTCCTATGGAAATATGACTGAGCTGCGGTACACTTTCTCTGCTTCCCCAGAGTTGTGTCATGGAGTGTTTGCAGCAATCCCACTGAATTGGAAAGGAGAAACGAGATTTGTTTGCAAAGACTGCTTTTTTGGTTTCTTTTTGTTTTTCTTGGTTTTGGTTTGTTTTTTAGGAAAAATAAATGTGTGAGTGGAAAGACTTCGTTTTAAAATAAGTTGTATTTGTGTTTTCTAAGGTGAGGATGAGGAACCTGTCTCCCTGCCCTCCTCTCCCAGGTAGTTTCCCTTCTGAGCTCAGTCTCCAGGGACCTCATAGAATCACAGAATGATTTGGGTTGGAAGGGACCACAAGGATCATCTAGTTCCAACCCCCTGCCACGGGCAGGGACACCCCCCGCTAGCCCAGGGTGCCCAAAGCCCCATCCAGCCTGGCCTTGGGCACTGCCAGGGATCCAGGGGCAGCCACAGCTTTTCTGGGCAACCTGGGCAACTCCTGTTGCAGTTGGTGGGATCCTTTTCCATTCATTTAACTAGAAATGGGGTGGGCTTTTGTCAGCTTACAGAATTGCTCATCTTCACATTGTTCTTCTCACACCAGGGGAACTTTTGATTAGAAACTCTGAGAAAACAAGGTAAAAGGGAAAGGTCCTTTCTAGCCTGCCTTCTCAACTGATTTGCATCACAAAACATGAAGGTGTGCACTGTCATAGGAATCTCTCACCAGTTACCAAAATATGCATTAAAGTCAGGGCTGTGGGTAGTTTTTGTATCAGCCTAGTCCTTGACTCACCCCTGTCTTGCAGCAGTTGTGATCAGATGCTCTAGGAGTTGTTGGACCTACAACAAGAGGCCACCTCTGTGCCTGTCAGTACAGCTAAGGATCTGGCTGTCCCTGAGGTAGGACAGCAACTCCTGAATACATGTACTGCTTCGCTGTCTTAGTGTGGCAGGCTGCCTGGATTCACAGCACGAACAAGATGTCTCATATTACTTCATTGTTAAAAAAAACCCACACACAATATGTGACCTGGTATTACTTCATGGGGAGCTGTGCAGATCACTGTGTAAGGGGAAATTCCACCTGCTGTGTTTCAGGTACTCTGCCTGCCTGAGTCAGCTGTGTGCTCCTCATGCTGAAGGGAACAGGCTTATTAGAACATGAGAATTCTATTACAATGTCTTAATTACTATATTACCTGGTTTTAACCACACCTGTGGAGGTACCTGCTGAGGGATGACTTGGCTTATTGTGCCTCCAGACAGCAGAATTGAAACAGCTTCCTGTGGGGGAATATGAAAGGGGGAAGCTCATGGTTCCCCTCCATTCTGGTTTTCCTCTGGGAAGTATTTGGGTAGGAGAGCTGTTGTCTTTCCCCTTCCCCTGCAGTTTCCCTTTCCACTGTGCCCCCAGGGTGCAGGTTTCCAATGCTTCCTGCCAGGTTTTTTTTTAATAACCTCCTTTCTTGACCCCCATGACTGTTCGTGTTGGGCCAGAGCTGCAGCAAGGGGCTGCGTAGCCATCGCTGTGTTCCTGGCTTTCCCGCATCCCACTGCGGATGTGCTGTGGGAGTTAGGCATAGCGGGAGGCAGTGCCAGTGCAGATACTGGTGGCTCTCTTCAGGATGATGCTTTAGGATTGTGAAGAAAAGCTGGGAAAGGCAACAGCAGAGAGCTGCAGCGGGGCCTGGCAGTTGTACGCTGGGTAGGTCGTGTCTCTGAAGATACGGCAGTGTGTGGATGAGAGGAGGTGGGAGACTTGATCCCCCTCTCTCAACTGCTGTTTTTTCTGTATCTAAGCACACATAAGCTGTTCAGAGTAAGCCTTAGCTTAAAAGTTGACCTCAGTGGCTTTTACATGACAGTTTTTAAAAGCGTCGTTGAACCTGAGTAGCTGTATGTGCTAAGATCATCCAGTCACCAAAGTACGGACTCCAGTATGTGGGAGGGGGATTTCCCAGGTAATTGTTATGCTTCTGGTGTAAAATGAAAGCATGAAGTTTGTTTGCTAGAAACTTTGGGGCAGCTGTGAGGATTTCAGATCTGAAGAAAGCACGCAGCCTCTGGCAGCATCACAAGTAAGTTCTGAAACAAAATACTAAGTATGGCACCAAGAAGCACCTCTCCTGTCTGCATGTGCTGGGGGAAGGCTCCACAGACACAGCCTCGTGTTCTGAAGAGCTGATTCATCTATTCCAGACTGAAAAAAAGTGGGTTATTCAGGACACCTGCCAGACAACAAAGGCTTGAATAAGGAAATCCTGTCAGCCCCATTTCACAGATCGGAACGCTGAAGGCACATGTTCTCAATGCACTTTCCCACAAAATGTGAGATCTCGTGAGAAGTGGAGCTTCGTAGGCTTCTGAGGTCATTTAGCTGCAAGGGATGTCTGAAGGCTGCTTCATCCAGCCCCTGCAGAAAGAAGGGCCGAGTCCACCTCTGGAGGTGGGAACAGAGAGGTGGTGGCACTTCGTATTCCAGTGTGTCACCATGCTGACAGCAAAGGTTTTTCTTGCATCTCATCAGAATTTCTTGTGTTGTACCTGTTGCCTTTCAGCTTTTCCTGTGCACCTCTTTGGCTGTCTGTCAGAGGAGCAGATAACCATAAGCACTCCCTTTTGCCTTCTCTCCAGGCTGAACAAACCTGGTGCTCTCAGCTTCTCCTTACACACTGTCTGCTCCAGCCCAAACCATCTTGATTGCCTCCACTGAACTTTCTCTGGTGTGTCACTGTCCTTGTGCTGGGGAACCCAAACTGGACCCGGCTCTCCAGACGGTCCCATGAGTGCTGAGCAGAGACGCAGGATCCTGCTGGTGGCTCCTGTGCTGGTTGTCCACCTGCTCTTCTGGGTCCTTTCCTGCAAAGCTGCTTTCTTCAGCTTGTTCTGCTGCAGGTGGTTGCTCCATCCCAGTGGCAGGGCTGTGCATTTGCCACTGAACTTCTCAAGGTTCCTCTCGGCCTATTTTTCCAACCTGTCCCTCTGAATAGCAGCTTTGCCCTTCAGTGTGTGGACTGCTCCTCCCAGTTCGGTGTCATCTGCAGGCTTGCTGCCTGTATGCTCCATCCTACCATGCAGGTCAGCAGCAAAGAGATTGAAGTGTAAGAAGATGGTGCTGATGTGTTTTGCTGTTAGGCTGGTGGCTTTCACTGTGATGTGACATTATTCTGTCTTCACTACAGTAATCAGCCCTCTAAAATGAATAATATTGCTGAATTTCAAAGCAGCAGCTCAAAGTAGCACTGAAGTTAGTTCAGAAGGGTCTGTCTTCTGTCCACTGAGATCCTGCCAGGTCTATGGCAAGCTATGCTTGGCCAGAACTGCTCCTGACAGACATTAGCTGAAAAACTGAACAGTGGAAGCTTTCAGTTACCTGCGGCAACCTGTCGTGCTGTGTGGTGGCCTTCACTACTGAAGGTGCTTCCCACAGCCCTGTGCCTCTTGCTGCAGCTTAAGTCTAAAAATTGTTCTGTTCTCCCCAGAGCATTGTATGGAATGATTGAAGGGAAGAAATGAGATCTCATCTGTCACATCCCAAATAGCAAGACTGGCATTTTATGTTCTTAATCTGGTAGGAACAGTGCAGTGGACTCCCAAGTTTCTGCTTGGGAGCTTCTGGTGCTTCTAACCTCCACTTTGAGGTTTGCAGTGGAAAACCATAAGCCACTATGTGAAGGTGGTGGTCGGGGGGAAGTGCTTGAGAACTTCACTGGGCTCATTTCATGGCCTGAGTTTGGGTGAAGATGGCCATCTGATCTCAGAATGTGGTCAGTGCCCCAGGAGTGTAGGATGCAGAAAGAAAATCTTACTTGTGTTTTTTCAGACCATTCCAGCTGCCAGACCTGGCTTAAGTCTGACCAAGCCTTTCCAGCTGGGTGCTAAGGAGGAGCTTGGAGATGTGAGTGTAGCCCTCCTCAGCACCCCCAAATAGCCAAACTCTTCCTTCCAAGACTAGTGACCAGGAAAGATAATTCCCATTGCTGGTTCACAGCAGAAACCTGGAGCATAGCGCTTGTTAGCAAACACGTGATGCACTGTCTTTCTCGTAGCTTAGCTGCTCACATACCCCCTCCCAGCCTTCCTGCTCTGTTGTGCAGCTGAGGTGGACTTTCTTGTCTGTAGCCCCAGTTTGTCCAGAAAATCCCCTGTTGCAGAAAGCTGGGATTGGGCTCGATGCAAAGAGCGGCTCCTCTGAAAGTCAGAGACTGTATCAGCAGTGCCTGGAAGTGCAGATTCTGGTTTCTCAATAGCGAGGAAATTAACCTAGTGACTGTGCCCCTCCTTCCTCCTACTTGACCTCTAGGAAACTTCTGGCAAAGAGGAAAATGGGGAAATGAAACTGCTTGCACTTAAGAACCACCCACACATACTGCATTTGTGTCCTTAACTGTGCCCAAGAGCTGCAAACCGGGCTTGCAGAAACCCTTGAGTGTCCAGCCAAGCAAAAACAATACTGAGAAAGGACACCTTCTTTGTGCTCTTGGGCTGGAAGGAAGTGTGTGACCTATTGCTGCAGTCTGATGTTGTCAAAGAAGAAAGCCCCTGCAGAAGTGGGGCTGCCTCCCCAATTCTGAGAAGGCAGCTGCAGAAGGGGGGGGTGTGATGATAGATGTGTCTTGGTGGCCTGAAATGATGTGCAGAAGGATTTGCAGTGGTGTCATTGCAGGAGCATGATGTCAGCAAGCGCGCTCTCCTCCCAGCGAGAGGCACGGCTCGGCTCGTGCTGCTAGAGGAGCGCTTTGGCACCATAATTCAGCGGGCTCCCAGAAGGAAATAACTTCTCAGAGCAGAAATGTTTGCTTGTGGTGTTGCCTTTCTTTACTGGTGTGGTTACTGGTGTGGTCTGGTTGGCAGGAGGAGAGGAAGAATTCACCAGTCTGCCTCAAAGTTACTGCAGAAACTCCCCCCTTTGTGTGGCTGTAGCCTGTGGCAGGCCAGGAAGCCAGGCAGTGAAAGACACGTGCGCCCATGGTGTCCCTGAGGGCAGCATTCACTGAACCTTGAGGCTAACAGCTCAGCCTGCTCCAGACACCGCAGGCTGAAGGGGCCGTTGTGGGCTTGGCACCCTCGGAATTGTTTCCGCAGCAGCAAAGGGTGTTAAAGCGTGCAAAGGCAGGGCCCAAACACTGGTGTCTGCCTTCCTCAGTGTACAGAGACCTTAGTTCATGCCAAGACCAGGCCATCTCAGCTGCCTCCAAGACTTTGTATCTTTGGAAGAGTCCTGTGAGGTGTCCTGGGCATCCCCATGCAGATACAGCTCTGGATGGGGTTGTGTAGCAATGACAGGATGCAGAACAGGCTGATTCTGGGCCGGCAGCCTGCGCTTGACCACCACAGCTGCTGCAGCCTGCCTCCAGCCCAGTTTGATTATGGTCCAAGGTAGATGATTAATTTTGTTTTTTTTCTAGATGACAAAAGGTGGAGGCAGCATTGAGTTATAACTAGACAGAAAACTTGTATAAGAAAAAATTTTCATCAAGAAGTACATCCAAGTGAAGGTGGGTTTTTTTTTTTTTTTTAGCCCTTTTTTTTTTTAATTAATTTATTGCCAGGAAATGAGTTTATGTCTCCAGATAACATCAGCCAGACTGTCCTCAGTCTTGGTAGGGTGCTTGGGTAGAGTATTGGAGGCCTGGACTTGGCCTCCTGCCTGAGGACTGTTTAAGCGAGGATAAAAAGGTCCTGCATGTGAGTGGTACAGGCTGCTCCTGGGCTCTGCTCAGAGCCCTCACCTCCCTGTACTGCACACAGCGTGGGGAAAAGAACTTGGAGCTGCCACTGCAGCAAGTGTCCGTGGCCCCCCTCTCCAGCTCAGGTGTGCCACCGCACACTCTGTCAGCAGACCCTTTGCCGTGTGTCTAGCCCTTACTCTTGCCATGTGGGACCAGCTTCTGGGGAGCAGGATGGATCCCCGGCTGCGAGGGTGCTCAGCAGCTCGCTCTGCTCCTTCTGGTCGGGTGCCTGGGTAAGCTCTCCAGAGGAATCATCTCAGAAGAGAGCTTCCCCAGAAAGATGACAGCCATCAGTTTAGTGACTGCCTCGCTGGGCTGTGTTGTTGGTTATCATTAAAAACTATTGTTTCCATTTGAATTTCTGAAACCAGTTTCCCGTTGGTGGGTTTTGTTATGTCTTTGTTAAATTTAAAAGCTCCCACAATCAGATAATCTGCTTCTGTGCAATGACAGCCACTTCTGAAACTCCACTTCGATAAGAAGAAAGAAGGAGCTGGGGTTGCTTTCGTCTCACAGGAAGGGCTGCTGGCCCTGCCATGGAGCAGCCCGTAACCTCGTTAAACCCTTTAAAGGTTGTTAGACCTTGTTTTGGAGCGTGGAGGCAACACTTCTGTGCAAGTCCTGGCAGCGGTGCGTGCGGGCAAAGGCCTGTTCCCCTCCTCCTTCCCTGCTCCTCCCTCCGCGTGCGCAGCTGGCCGGCGTGCTCTCAGTGGTTTGGCTCCCCGCGGTTCTTGAGGCTGTCGTTGCATCGCAGGTAATTAGCGCAGCCTCCTTTAGGTCTCTGTTTCAGTGCGGGCTGGGCTGCGGCAGTAAGGACGCTGCAGGAACAGTCTCCAAGGTGGATTTATTTACATCTGGGAACCCTGGTTTGGCACAGCCACCGCTGGCTGCTCGTCTGTGCACTGTAGGAGGGTGGCACAAAAACCTGCTGTGAACATGCTGGCTTGATATTTTTTTTTCAGCTATTAATGCTTTGTTATTAGACTCTATGAAATGCTGATGGTAGCGGATACTCTGTTGCTCTAGGGAAAAGCAAACATTTCAGACGTTTTTCCACTGAAACTTTCATTTCTCACTAAAATGCTATTTTCCCACCAGAAACAAATCAGACGGCAGCTCAGCCTGCTTTATTTTTTGCCTCTGCCCCAACTTCTCCAAACTGTTCACCAGAAGATTATTCCAAGTTGTCAAATCTGTTATCTTAACTCTATAATAAATCAAGTTAGGAGAAGAGGGAAGAGTGGTCTTCTCTTGGGAAGAGTGGTCGGGCATTGGAACGGGTTGCCCAGGGAGATGGGGGAGTCACCATCCCTGGGGGTATTTAAGGAAAGGTTGGATGTGGTACTTAGGGACATGGTTTAGTGGGTAATAGGTGGTGGGGGGATGGTTGGGCTAGATGATCCTGGAGGTCTCTTCCAACCTTAATGATTCTGTGATTCTAAGTTAATCAATAACTCTGTAATAAATGGCTTCAGAATAATGCTTATTCACCAGCTTCCCCTCTGTCCTCATCTGCTCTGTGCTGTGCTCCTTAAAGATAGGAAAAGGGGGAGCAAGAGCATGACTGGCTCTTGGTTTTGCTCCCGCTCCCTGGGTGCGCTGGGGCGGAGGTGCAGCCCTGCTGTTTTGTGGCTGGCCGATGGCTCGCACTGGAGGGTTGGTGCTTGGGGTGGTAGCAGGTTTTTGTCCTTTCTCAAGTGTTGGTGATTCATCTGTATGAATTCCCTCTGCCCTGCAAAATCTCCCTGGCTTTCCCTGGAGCCTGTGCGAGAGCTGGGGCTGCCCCTCTGTTGTAGGCACCAGGCACCTTGAGCTGCCAGGGCTGTCCATCAGGAGAGGAGGAAGGCAAGGTGTGTGTCTGTCCCGGAGCCAGGGACGCAGCGGAGTTTGGCATGGTGTCCCTTCCAAGGCTGCCACAGGCACCATGCACAGCCCTGGGGGGCAGCTGCAGTTCAGAAAACTCTTGATATTGTCAGTGCTGAAAAAAAAGGGGGGGGGGGGGGGGAGGGGAAAAACCCCTTGGGGTAAAAAAAAAAATCAAGTATTTACTTTCCTGCTCCAAGCCAGCTTGTACACACTGATGCAGTGAGTCATAAATCAAGTTAGCAGTGAGTCAAACAGCCCTGTCTCTGGCCCTGGGGCAGCAGGGCCCCGTGCGGCACGCTGCGGTGTGCGCAGGCTGCGTGTGGCACCGCTCCCTGCCATCCTGGGCTGGCTGCCTGCGCTCGCTGGGGGCTCTCACCAGCGTGGCTGGGGTACAGGGCCTGGGCTGGGGTAGCCTGCGCCCCCCACACTGCCTGCATGAGGCACGGCTCCCTTGGCTGGCCCACGTTTGAATGGTGGGGGGGGGCTGTCGCTTGGCCCCACGCCCCCGTGCACAAAGCCATGTGTCCCGGGGCTGTTCGTACGCTGGCTGCTTTATCCCTCCACTTCAGCTTTCTCAGTTTCACTCCTGCCGGCTGCGAAAGCCAGCCACGCTGACGCAGTCAAGCAGAGCTCGTGTCGTAGCTGAGCGCAGGCATCCTGTTTCCAAAACAGCCGGTACAACCCCTAGTCTTCAGCATCCATGTTCCCAAGGGAAAATGCGGCGACCTCACGAGCTGGGGTGGAAGAGGAGAGAACAGGAGGGTGAGACTG
>VWZZ01006438.1:46233-70269 GCA_013399095.1 Psophia crepitans
GCGGGTTGGCCGTCGTCCCCCCCCCCCCCCCCCCTTTTTTTTTTAAATTAAGAGTGTTGAAAAAGCCAATTTGGGAAGCAGACAGGAAGGAACAGTAGAACCTGGTCTCTGAACCCCACAAGGTTTTGGGTACAGGCTTTGCTCAGCCGGCTGGGTGCAGGAGCAGCGGGTGCTTGTGCAGCAGCTCCTGGACGTGGCCCGGGANAAAACACAACATGCAGGGCTTGATTTAGGGTGGGTTTTTTTTCAGATGAGATCCTTTGGGCAGCCTCAAGCAGCGGGTGCAGGCTGTGCCGGCCGGTGCCTGGCAGTGCAGCTGCAACCCCCAGCCTCGCGTGCTCCCTGTGGTTTCGTGGCCTCCAGCTTCCCTTGCCCTGCTCGGACAGTGACGGGGGTGATTTGCATTATTTGAGTATTCAGGACGCCCACGGCTGGAAAAAAACCAAAAGAGGCAAAGACAAACAGCCGATAGCGCGCACATACGCACACACGCACCAAAAAAAAAACCAAAAAAAAACCCCAAACCAAAAAACCCACTTGAGTACAGTCCAGCCGGTGACAAACGGCCATCGCGCTCACGCCGGGCGCTGCTGCTCGGAGGGCGCTGCGTTTTGGAGGCTGTTGCTCAGCCTGGCTGGTCCCTGCAGCGTGGTGGGCATTACAGCTCACCCTGATCACCTGTTTCCAGCGCCCAAGGACTTGGTGTGCGAGTTGTGGATGTATTTCCAGCTTTGGCACTGTAGAGAACAAGTCCCTCTTGTCAGGTCCTTCCGTTGTCTAAACTGCCTGCCTCCACCTTGATGCTCAGGGGAGGTGCTGGCCCCTGCACACAGCTGATCCCATGGAAACTAAACCACTGCTTCCTCAGCCAAAGAAGAAAGCAAGCAAACAGAGGCTGAAGAGCATTGTAGTACAGAGCAGCCACAGCCATCTGGAGCTCACACCTTGAAGTACCAGTAAGTAGCTGGTGGGGCTGGCTTGTACCTGACAGCAGCTGCGGTGACTCCCCCCAGGGACAAAGCCCCGGTCTGGGGGCTGTTTGGGGCCCACCGAGGTCAGCTCTGTCTTGCTCACCCCGAGAGAGGTATCAGCATCACTGGCATGACCTCCGCCTGGGCCTGCCTCGCCCTCACGTGCTGCAGTCACCCTGGGAAGCCCCTGGGCCGGTGGCTGCTTCTGCACCCTGTGTGCCAGCAGAACATGCCCCATCTTGCAGAAATAACACGAAGGTGTAAGCTGAGGAAGGAGCAGCCTCCCCAGTGCCCAAAGAGGCGCAGGTGCTCTTCCATCTCATGGCCCACCAAGCCCTCGCTGGCGCTTGGGAAGGTGGTGATGGCTGAGTGAGGCCAGGTCCCCTGTGTGCCACACTGCTGCTGGCTCGGCTGGCCGTGGTGGGGACAGGGAGGGAGCAGGGATGAGCCTGCAGCCAAGCAGGCTGCCTGCATGGTGGTGGTCACGTTCACCAGAGAGTAGCTTGGGCATACCTGTCCTCCTGGGGTAAACGGGCGCTTGAGGCACCCCGGGCACCATAACCTCACGTGTGACATCAAAGCGGCTGAGGTAAGCACACGATGCAAATGAGCAATACCTCAGAGCTGGTGCTTAACCACAGCCGTGCTGCTGCGTGTGCTGTGGGAGTAAGCTGACGATTCCCCTTTCTGAAACCTCTCGTGTCAGCCCAGAGGCACTCACGGGCTACCCCAGGGCTTTGGCCCCAGTCGGGGCAGGGGGTGCCTGGCCAGGCACGGACCCAGCACTGTGGAAGCATGGCCTCCGTGGTCCTGAGGCATCGCTGGAGAGCAGGAGAGGAGCAGGCACAGCACAGCTCCCATGGGCACCTTTGCTGGCAGTGCAGCAAGGGCACCCCACGCCCTCCTGGTGCCCCAACACTTCTGCTCCCCCGGGTGCTTAATGGCTATTGATTTTGCTACTAGTAAGAGGGACTATGGAAAAAAAAATTAAAGCATGGGACTGACGGCCCAAACACTAGATCATCCAGGCAATAGAGGAGCAGCTTGTTGACTCCTCTCGCTGCCTGGTCTCATTTCTATTCCTGTAATTGTTTATTATTCTGGTATTAAACTTGGAGGAACCTCAAAGACTATTAGTCATGGCTTCTGCTTTCTGGGCTTTTGATAGTTTATACATTAATGTTTTCTGAAAATGGCAACCACAGGGGAAAAAGTGGTCCCTAGCCAGCGGCTGAGCTGAAGTGGCTGCGATAGCCATCACAGTTCTTTGTAAGAACAAATCTTCCAGTCGCTGCAGAAACATGTCCTCAACCTCAGGCTCTCCTCTCTGCCGGGCCAGTGTCGGTTGCCTCATGGCCGGGCAGTGAGGACACAGTGTGCCCCGTGCCTGCGACCCAGGGGCACGAGCACGCCCTGGCCGTGGGTCTGTGTTTCCTGTTGGTGTCACAGGGGAGAAGAGCTGTAGCTGCTTTTAAACCGAAACTAGGGGGGGAGAGAAGTGCTAAGGATTTCTTTTAAAGAGCAGAGCATGGAGACATGTCTGGGGCATGTCTGGGGCATGTCTGAGGCACGTTGCTCCCTTGGGCCAGAGAACTGCCTGCCTGCCTTGTGCTGCTGGCTGCCGTGGGGCAGGAGCACGCTGCTCCCCTCCTGGTTTAAACTCTGGAGAAATCCTGTGTTACAGCGTGGCCAGGAGGGGACTGGGGGAGCAAGGAGTCATGCAGGAAAAGGCTGTGGCCAGTCTCTGTGCCTCTCGGGCCTCTCAGGGAGCTGGAGGGCTGGAGAGCAGTGCCCATCCTTCTGTTGCACGGATGGGGGGGGCCTCCGAAAGCCCCCTTTTGCTGTGCTGCCCAGTTGGCAGATGGGGCTCAGCCTGTGGCTCTGGATGTGTTAGCAGAGCCGCTGGCCTTAGCCGGGCCAGTGCTGCCCTTGCTCACGGTTGTGTTCCCAGGGGCTGCTGGCAGCTGGGCAGCGCTTTGCAGTTGTAGTGGCACAAAAATCCCTGGGGAGGGGCGTAGCAGCCCCATTTCGCATCACTACCAAACCCAGAGCCACAGGGGCCTGGGAAGCTGCGGGGAGTCCAGCCCAAGCTGAGCACCACCATGGCTGGCTGCAAAGGAGCGCCCACCTCGTCGCCTTCACTTAACAGCTGGGGCAAGACTGGGCTGTGCGGGCTGAGTACGACTGCCACGAAGCAGCTGTCCGGATGCTGACGCCATGTTACATCTCTGCCCAGCCCCTGTGGGTGCTGGAGTATGGCTGAGAGCCAGGGCCAGTGTCCCCTCTCCACTGCGCACAGCTTGCCGGGTGGGCGCTGCGGGGCCATCGCTGGCTGTATGCAAACATGGCCATGGTGCCGTGGGCCAGGCGAGGGGCCAGCCCGCGGTGTGCTGCTGTAGCAGGCTCTGGGTCTCCATGCGCTGCTCTGGCTCTTTCAGAAATCCCCTGGCACCTCAGCTATCGGCGGCTCTGTGGGGCTGGCAGAGGCTAAGGCTGGGGGCCAGCGTGGAGATCAGGGAGGGCTGGGGCTGCCGCCACAGCTCACTCCGTCGGGGGAATTCCTTGGCAGTTTAGCTGCATCTTTGTGCCATCCTTATCTGTGGTTTTCTGCTTAGTTCAGAAGTGAGTTTTCTAGTTAAAGTACATCACCTAAAGTCTAGTCTTTCAAGGATCCCAGTCTTTCCTGGGATCACCAGCCCATCGCTCTCTGAGCACAAAGGCTGATGTGTGTCCTGGTCCCCACCAGCCCCAGGCTAAGAGCTTGCCTGAGGAGCGAGCCGGGGTCCCACTCGGCATGATCCTGCTGCTTTTCTCCTTGCTGTGGGCTGGGCCCAGTGAATTATGTGTCCATGAAAAAACAGAAGGCTCGGTGGTGTCTGGGTAAATGAGATCTCAATCCTTTGTGCTTCTTCCTGCAGTGCTTTTGTGAGTGCTTTGGTTCACACTCAGTGAGTCAGAGAACCGCAGAGCAGACGAGATCCATCCCTGGCCAGCCTGGCCGACGCCATGGCCAGCCCCCGACAGGCGTTTGTGACGCCCCTGGGCAGCCATGCGTGATGGGAAACACTCCTCCAAAGCCTGATGAAGCCATCACGCAAATACCAGTGAGATAATGGGGGGGATTCCTCCTGGCCACTCTCACAGCCCATCTCTGGAGTGCAAGGTTAAATGCAGCCTACCTAGGACCCCACCGCATCTGTGTGCGGGCAAAGAGGTGGCAGTGACAGCAGGGACACCCTGTGTCCCCATCTCGCAGCCCGAGATCACTGCCTGCCGTGAGGCACAGGCTGTGCACCGCAGCTCACGTCATTGAAGACAATTTCTTTTTCTAAAAAAAACATGTAAAGGCTCTTAATGGATCGTTTTCTTGACTCCCAAAGGCAGCTGCAATGACAAGATGAACTTGATGGTGGGGAGGATGTCCCGTCCCACTCGGTGGGTGTCAGGGATAGATAATTTTTTAATTCTCTGTGCGGTAATCAGGAGTAATGGTAATTACTCTAGAGGTTTAAACAAACTAAAAATTTACTTAAAACTCATCAGAACTACAAAAGACAGGGGCTTGGCAAAGGTTATAACAACACTTAAAACTTGGTGAAATCACGAGAGACAATGGCCTAGCAAAACTTGTGACGAGGTTATCTTAATGTGCCGAAAATGAAGTTAGAGACAGAGAGGGAGAAAAAGAAAGAGATAGAAAGAAAGAAAGATAAGAGAAGAGATATCACCATCCTGGGTCCAGCGGTCTTTGCTCGTTGTTGTGGTCCTCAGGTGGCGGGCACGTACACCAAAAGCTCGTGTTTTCCCCTTTTTATAACCCAAAGTGCCCGGCCCATAGGTGGGCGTTTGTCGTCACTAAGCAGTTGCAGTATGCGCTCAGAAACGTTCCAGAAATGAGCCGGTGGGTTATGGGGGTCTCAGGGGGTCTCACTGTCTCCCCCCACTTCAGGACTGAGTTACGGCCCCTCACAAGCACGTACCCACAGGAGGCAGATGGGCTGTGTCAGCACGTTTCAGGGGGAGGGGAAGGGGCTCACGGGAGGGTACCCTGCTTTCCCGGGCTCTGTCCTTGGTCAAGACAGTTGTTTGCCACGTTCCCTCGTTACCAGTTTATCCCTGCTCGTGTCAAGACGAATGTTTGTGACATTCACTTGTTACCAGAGCCTTACCGGAGGATCTTGTCAAATAGGAAAAGAAAAGAAATCCATGTAAAAGCCTGACGAGAAGCACAGTTTCAGCACAACAGCACAGCATGGTGCCCAGCCCCTTGCTGCTGGTTAGAGCTTTGCACCACTAGTCGCTGCCGATACAGGAACATGACGCTGCTCCCAGGAACATGGGGAGTGAGTGGGAAGGGGTATTCACCCTCGGACCACCTTCACTGACCTGATCTCCGTCAGTATGGTCCATAGCAGGCCTCACCAGGCAGATGTGTGACAGAGCAGTTGCCATCTTACTGCTGCCTCTCCATGCGCTCATTTCCTGCGGTTTATCCTCTCTTGGACAACTTGCATGCTGTAAACAAGAGCGTAAGTCTCAGAGAAACTTCAGAGCCAGTAACTCAAAGGAATTAATGTTGCAGAAACCCATAGGAAACCTGAGAAATGCAAACTCATTTCTCTTGGAGTCGGGGCCAACCGGACCATGTGGCCTAACACCAAGTGATGGCATACATAAGCACCAGAGAGTGGGGAAAAGCTGGTCTCTTAGGGGCTTAAGTCATCACTTATTGCGGATTATCTGCTAGAAGTGACCTGGCTTCCCAAACAGCAGCTCCTATCCATCCGCTTCCCTGCTCCCAGCAGTCTGAAATCCAACTTAATAACTTTATTCCCCCCATTCCTCCCACCTGACCCCTTGGAGCAAATCACACCTCACCAATGAGGCAGTCACCAGAAGGCAAGTGAAGCTGAGAATGGGATCCCAATATTTAGCAGCTTGTGCGGGGGCTGATTTTGAGTCAGGGGAAAGCCTCAGGCAGGCAGGTAACCCAGCAAGCCATCCCACCCCCCCTTGACCATTGCTGAGGCACCCCAATGACCAGAGATGCTTTGCGGCATTTAGCAGTGATTAAGTTTGCTTAAACTGATCATCCGCTGGATTAAGTGATGGCTGGTGGATTGCCAAGAGATTTCATGAGCCCAGAAGGCACCAGCTTGAAAAAAGGTCTAAAAGCAGCACGAAAATCTGCAGTGGTGGGGAGGGGGAGCTGGGCAATAGCTGTAGCGGGCTCAGCACTGTCACACTGCCAGCTCGTGCAGAGCTGGACAGGACAGAGGTCGCAGGGCTCACTCCAGTGGTTTCCCCTGCCACAGCTATCTCTGTTTTGCTTTTGAGGCATTTCCAGGTTATGGCTCCAGGGAAATTCCTCCCTGCTTCCTATCAGAATGGCAAAACTGCCAGGGGAGGAACCCAGCTCTGTCAGTGACAGAGGGACTGGCATTCTGCATGGGGTGGAGAGGTGCCCCGCCAGCCCATAACACCCAGCATCGAACACCTCTGCTCAACTTGAGGGACCCCATGCCGAGACGACAGGGAGCAGTGGGCACCCGCTCACTCTGGGGTGTTTCCCTTAGGGGAACAACACCGCCCCAGGCTTAGGACATCAGGCGTAGGGGCTCCCAGGCTCCTGTTAGGTGTCTAATTTAGCCTGGGTCAAAAATTTCAGCAAGAAGGTATGGGGAGCTCTGCACAGGCGTGTTCATTTAGCTATCTACAACTGGAGTTAGCTGGAGACTGAGAAAGGTCCTGCCCTGCATCTGCCTCTCGGGCAGCCCCACAAACCCCTGGCTCCCATTTCAGCAGGACACGCTGCTGGAGGAAAACCGGCTGTCTCTGTTTCATAGGCTGGGGTGGACCCACCACCTCTGCTCCCTCCATCCGGGGGTCACCATGCCAGGGCTGGGGCTCTCTCTGGCTGCTGGGGGAGTTTTTGCATCCGAGCGCGGCTCTCGGACAGGAGCCATGGCGCAGCTGGGGCTGCCGGTCGTGGTGGGCTGCCGGCAGGCCACGGCGCTGCCTGCAGACACACACTCCACCTGAAAATTTCCAGCTGACTTGAGCACTTTCGTTTTTTCCATCCTATATTCTGCACAAGTCATAGCAGTATTGATGATATCGCTGGGCGGAGAGACATGACTGCGCCCGCTCCCAGCACTACGCAGATGACTCCACCACCTTATCAGCTGAACTTCTCTGGGAGTTTTTTTTTCTTTTTTTTTTCTTCAGCCACTAAATACCAGAAGTCTTTTTTCCAGCAAAAATGCAGATTTCTTTGCAGTTAAACTGCAACAAACCCCTATCGAGCAAATGCTAGAAAGTGAAGTGGATCAAAAGGCAGTTCTTCAAACTCTCCTGCTGGCCTAATGAAATACCATCGGGACAGTGGCTTCAGAAAGTCCCCCCTCCACTCCAGTGTCACTGAGAGAGAGGGGGGGACACCAGTTTGGGCTAGTGCGTCACAACCTTGAGACAAGTGTGGGTGCCACGTAGAGCCACAGGGGCTTTATTTTCCAGCTCTACCCAGCATCTCTACCCAGATCTACACTGATTTTGTAGACAGTAATGGTGCAACTGATGAGTCATAACCACAAATATTATTTATCCATTAGACAATTATGTGCTTAGCCTGCCAGGAGTAACACAACCACAGAGAAATGAGCAGAGGAAGTAGAAACATGAGTGGGAGGAACTTTGCCCAAAAGATGGGAAAGCGGGCATGAAACCTGGCAAAGCACAGCAGAACTCTTTGAGATTTGATGGCACCTCACAGCAAGGTCTCCCATGGGTGCCTCCATACTCCACCACCAGAGCAGGATGGGGCACCAGCCTGGAGGCAGTGGCCCGCTTTCCCCTTTGTCCCAGCCCGCCCGGCCAAGCACCGCATCCTGGCAAGCCAGTGGGCTCCGTTCTGCCGGGCTCACACAGGTTTTGGTGCCCACAGGGAGCTGCCAATGGTATGTGCAAGAGCAAACCTAAGTGTGGATAGATTTCCCATCACTCCCATCTTCAAATCAGCGCTGGAAAATGTCCCAAATTGATGAGAGCCTGTGGCATTAAGAGAAGAGAAACCCTCACTTGCACCACATCTGCCTCCTTGCTCACTGCTGCCTGTCTTCAGTTGACCTAGTTGAGTCACGGGGAGACAGCAAGTGAGAGACATCCTGCGCTGTGGTTGGCACTGACGCTGCCCCGGGGAGAAAAAGGTGCTTCTCCCAAGGGTCATTCCCTGCCTCTCACAGTGGGGGGAGCAGGGGCAAGAGGTGAGCACCCCAAGACAGGGCTGGTGGGACGGGCTGGCTCCCCCTTACAGCCATGTCACACCAGCCTGGCCTTGTTCCCGATACTGCAGTCCAAAGGGAAAAGCTAACTTCTCTTCCTCTGGCCAGAGCAAAGGATGTCGCTGGTGGCTTTCTCCCAGACGATGCATGGGAGAGACGGCACGAGCTTAAGGCGCAGTTCGGGTGGCGGGGAAAGCAGGTGGGCTCTGGGTAAGCCCCTGTGGGGACCTGAATGGGTGCTAAACTCCCATTCAGACACATTAAGCATGTTCAGACATGTGTTCACTGCTTGCAAGTGCTTTTCTTGCTTGAGTTTCAAAGGAAATACATCCACGTGTCAGGTCATTGCTTGGTGTGTCTTATCTGGTCATTGCCCCTCCACGGGACCCATCCCAGGCAGCCCAGGGAGCCCCACAGGGACAGGACACGCGTTGGGCCCTCCTCCCGGGCCTCCCGAACCCAGGGCAGTGGGAGGTGGGCCGTGGTGCCACTGGCTGTGGCCCTCTCTGCATCCCCAGGTGGGCCGTGGCACAGAAAGCCTTTCCTGGGAAAAACACAGATTTATTATTGTCATTGGCACTAAAGGTTGCTCAGAACTAGGACAGAAAGACAGAACAGGCAGGGGATTTTTCCCTTTTTTTGTTTTCTGAAAAGTCTTTTTCCTGTGTGCAAACCATTTTTTGCCAGGAAGGGGATCAAAGGAAAAAAACCTCCCCATGTGGGAGAGCTGGGCTCAGGTCTGGCATGTTGTGGGCTGTGACAGAGCATCAGGAGCTAGGCCTGCAGGGAAGCTGGCCCCGCAGGGAAGGGCTGCAGCGGCAGGAGGCAGGCTCAGCTCGTTACACATCAGGGGAGCAGCCCCAGGCCAGCTGAGGCATCTCCAGCTATAAAGGGAGCGGGGCTGGAGCTGGGGCTCCCTCTGCCCGGTGGTTTGCCCAAAGCAGAGCTGGGACAGGGAGGCTTTACCTCACCTCTGAGGGTGCTGCAGAGGGGATGCAGGCGAACCCCAGCAGCCGTGCCCTGATGCTGCCCTGTGTTTCAATGTGAGCTGGAGGATTCGGCCACCACAGCCCCACCCTGCCCAGTACGGATGCCATGGAAGGAGAAGAAATGCTGTAAAAACCAAGGTAATCTGGGCTCTTTCCCTCATCCCCAGCCTTGGAGGGAGCAGAGTGTGTTGGCAGGAAAAAGCAGTCTTGGGAATAGACTTTCTTCCTTGCTCAGATATGGGTTATCTGACCTATCTGTACTGAAGATGCAACTGAAAAAAAGTGTCTTTTAAGGTTCTAAACAAACTGCATACACTAAAAAAGCAAAAATCCCTAAACACTGGATGAGGACGAGATGCTTTAACAAGAAAAAGCGGCCCCAAATCCCTAAGCAATAATGCTGCTGCAATCGTGCAGTGAAAATATTTAACAGCTGTGAGTGTCAGGGCGGGAGGCTGTCCGGAGGGCTGCAGCTATCTGAAAGAAAATGAAAAGCAACAAATGCTTCAAGCATGTTTAACATGTCGGTTCTGGTGGTACTGGGGAGGGAAAAGGGCACTGCTGGAGGTGGGGGCGGTCATACACCTCCTGGGTTACTGCAACTACTTTGGTGAGGAACTGGGAAACTCTCCCAGCAAAGAGGGTTATTGCCCAAAGGCACATGGGGTACAGGATGCTGGGAAGAGCAGAGTTCTGAGACTGTACAGGACTTTCTATGTTGCGTCTGGGGGAAGGAGCAAATGAGGAAAGGGAGGGATCAAGGTGGTTTGGGGAGGAACCAGTGTGGGGAAAAAAGAGGGAAAAGGAGAGAAAAAGGACTGCTTGGATGCCTGTGTAGCTGTGCCTGACCACTGCGGTGCGTCCTGTCTGCTTATCAAACTCTCCTTCGCTGTTCTCCTGGTGAGGGTCTCTGCTTGGCATGCAGGGTTGCGTATGGAGGTAGGAGTGCCAGTGATGGGGGGCCCTGTGGGGCACAGCAGCCAGCGTGCTGGGATGGCAGCAGCTGGAGAGACTGGGGTGCAGGTGGGTATGTTGGTGCGTGTGATCGCTAGCAAACAGCAAGCCAGGCCAGCTGGAATTAGGATAAAAAGCTCAAGAGTTAGGAGGATAGACTGGAGAGGCTGTGTGTCTAAGACCAGCAGCTGAAGGAATCTATATTGTGCGTATATACGTGCATACTTTCTGCTAATGGGCTTTCATCCTGACTAGCCAGAGAAGGGAACAGGATGCGGCCACTGGTGCTGTTTGCCTGAGGGCTGTGTGTTTTGTGCCTGTGCTGATCTGCCTGGCTGACTGTGTGCCTATACATACACACATATGATGGACTGCGTGCTGGACCCAGGGAGCCAGAGCTGCCGCAGACCTTACCCCTACCAGGCTGCCAGATTTGGCAAACCTGAATGCAAACCAACCTCACGGGGGGCTGCCCCAGTGGGACATGGGAATGAACCCACACCCGCTTGCCCGCCTGTAGAGAAATGTCCCTCCTCAAGCCCCCCAGGGTGGCCAGGGTATGGAAGGTGCTGGCAAGGGAGCCCCAAACACGCTCCTGAAGCACAATCACGTTCCTGTCTATGGGAGAAACTAGGCAGGGCTGTTTATTTGTCACGTTAAGGACTAGTGAAAGTGGCAGGTGAAGAAAAATAAGCACAGGTCAGCTGCAAATATCAGTGGTGAGGCGCTGACTGTTCCCCCCCCCCGCCCCGGGTTTCATACTGCTGCACGTGTTGTACTTCTGCCCGCGCCCCTCGGGGCTGGCAGCGCGATGGCTGCACGGGAAGGGCCGGCAGCCAGAGTCTCTGGGGGCTCTGGCTCCGACCTTCACGCTGTCCCCTGCCTTAAAGCCCGCCGCAGCACGAGTGCTGCTGTGTGTAATACAGAGAAAACCTCTGGCCAGGGTTAGTCATCTGAGACTCTCGATGCTGCCTCGCAGCCCTCTGAACTGGCGCTGCGGAGGGGCTGGACACACTCATCTGTAGAGCCCCGCGCATACTGAAATACAGGGCCACGCGATGGCGGTGGGCGCCCCCGCCCAGAGCACCCATGGCTGCTCCTGCAAGTGCACGTGGCCGCCTGCCCGATACCACACACAGCCCCGGGCGAACGGGGCCCAGCCACTTGTTCTATAGCTGTAGGAGAATTACACAGCAGCTGGGAAATGTTTCCTACTCCTGCTGTGTTGCAGGCTAAGGTCACGAAGATGGCGCGATCTGCATTAGATGTGCCTGAAAGCCTCAAGGACTGTCTGCTGGGGGCACCCTGGGGCAGGGGCCAAGGGCTGCTTGTGTTTTGGAGATATGGACCTTTTCTCCTCTCACCCAAAAGTTTAAACCTATGGAAACCCTGTTGTAATAAGAACTTTTCAATCATTCATTTAAGCTGCATCCAGACAATTCAGTATTTTGCAAATAAAAGGAATAAAGAATAAAAAGAGAAAACTGAGAACTGGTTGTTCCTGTCTGCCACGTAAAAGCAGCCTGGTACCAGGTCCCAGCAACCTCCCTCCTGGGGGCTCCAGAGAAGTAAATGGTAATGCTGCGGGGAAAATCTCTGTCGGGACTTGTGCATGACCAGGGTGAGTGTCAAGAGAGTTTCCAAAGGTTTCAGATGGACCTCGGCAATACAGAAACTGTTAAGGTGGATGCAAGTTCTGTATTTGGTGCTTTTTACAGTGAGTACAGATGATTTGATTACTGAAGAAGCGGTCAGGGCTTAAGGAGTAATGACCATGATCTAATCATCAGTACAAGCAAACAGAGGGCAGCCCCAGCCAGTAATACAGCCACTAGATGTTTCAAAAGGGCTAATAGAAATTAGGGGAAATTGAGTGAAACTGGCCAGGTGGAAAAAAAAAAAGAACAACTAAATGACTGTGGATGGCAAGTTAAAGAGCTCTTTCAGAAGCGTTTAAGAAACAGTGAAGAAAACAATTTACCCCAAAATTGAACCTGACAGCTCTTAAAAATAAGAAAACAATATTCAGAAAACAAGAAAAGGAAAGAGTTCATATTGTCCATGAGGGAGATGCTACGAAGCATCATGCTGGTCACCATACTGCTGTTGACACCAGATCTTGAGTCAGCCTCTGGAGTTCCATCACTAATGGATAAATCTTTGCTGATGAAGCTGATGGTGAGAGGAAGGTGAAGTGCCATTGCATGTATCCTGATTAGAAAAGGATGAGCATGTCATCCCAATAAAACACCTGGAAAGGGATGAAGTGACTTATCAAGTAGGAAATGGGACTGCATGTGGGTCTTTCTCACTGGGCTTGGCTGGGGCAGGAATGATGTCTAACCCTTGTCTGCCTCTTTAATGCAACAGATTGAAGTAAATGTAAGGCCACCACCACAGATTAAAAAGCACAAGTCACCCCAGGATAGAGGTAGGTGAGGAAGAAGTTGGGGTCTGCAGTTTCCCTGTTGCAATCTCCAGCCTGTCCCTGTTCTGGAAAGGTCAGCCTCAGCTCTTAACCCCCTCTCAACTTACTGCAGTCTCTGCTTGCCCACCGCCCATCTGCTCATGCTTCACTGCAGCTATTTAAGGGACCTAATAAGGGGTAGTACCTCTGCCTGCAAATCTTCCCCCAAACACTCCTCTCAATTCCTCTCACCATGTTTAGAGAAAGTGAACAGCTTAGAGACCCACAAGAAGAATCAAGAGTTGCAACAGACCCTCTTTGTCAGGGGCAGATTACTTTGGGAGCACTTTTGTTGGCCAAACAACTCCCACGGGGGGGATGATGAGGGGAAGCAGCCAGGTCGATGACGACAGTGCCAGACAGGCAAGAGAAACCACTCCCTTAATGCAGAGCTGTGTCGGGAGCATCACCAGGTTCATGTCCCTCCTGGGAGTTACTAACACTGCAAGAATGACTAGGCATGGACCTAGCTGAGCTGGGAAGCTCTGCAAGAGCAGCTGCACTTCTGAATGTCAGCTGTAGAATTACTTTTTTTTTCTTCATAGTTATTTCTCTTTACCAGAAAAATGGCAAAAGACGTATTTGATTTTCTCTCCTGATACCTTCTGGTATGATGGTATGGTACAATGGGATTTCTGACTGAAGCAGCTACTGAGGAAGAGGGGAGATTGGTATGACTAAGTTCACCTTGACCTTTTAAATGTGCCATAATGAACACTTAGCCCCTACCCACTCATCTGATCTGTGGTAAATGAAGTCCACTCTGAAGAACAGAAGACCACAGTCCACAGGGGCTCACTGGAAAGAGATAATGCTCAGGGCAAAGATTATCACCAGCAATGGAAAATCTCCTGTCATATCAAAAAGGGGACAGCAGCTGACCTTTACAAACCTAACAGCTCTGGTGTGAAGTGCAGTGGCTGCCAAGATGAGGGAAAGTCAACTTCGGCTTGCTCGGAGGTCTGCACTGCCGCCCGTTGGGGGCTGTGCTGAACACCATGACGCTGCCATTAAAAACTGCCATTAATCACACAGCTCTTCCCCAGTCACTGTACCCACTTACAGATACCACCTAGCCTGTCCTGGGGTGCTGGGCACGCCACAATCCCTAAGCACCAAGAAAAGTTGACAGCACTGTCAGAGGAGCAGGTCCTAAACCTGCCTGGCTTTGCCATGACCAGCACAGCTGTAGCTCAGTATCGGGTCCTCTTGGAGAAAAGCCTTCTCTTGGCCTGAGGACTGTGACAGACAGGGAAAAGGACTTGTGCACAGCAGTGAGGAACCAGCAGCTGCTGGAGATGTGCCCAGGGGAACACATCTGTCACCCACCCCACAAAGCAGCTTGCTTGGAAAAGTCCCAGCGCAGCACTCTTGGATGAAGGATTTATCCCTGCGCAGATGCTCTTATTTTGGGATCTCCCCAAAAAATCCTGGCTCCACATCAATTTCAATATTTTTATTTGTGATTTCACAGCATTTTCACAATTTCCTTCTCTATTTTATGCTGCCAAAAGTAGCCTGACTAACATAAACTCCTTACTGGCTCAGTGCCTTTGCTGTCAGAAACCCTTACTACATGGTCCTGGTTTCAGCAGGGATAGAGTTAATTTTTGTTCCTAGCAGCTGATGTGGTGCTGTGGATTCAGGATGAGAATAATGTTGATAACACCATAATATTTCAGTTGTTACCAAGCAGTCAAGGACTTTTTGGCTTTTCACCCTGGCCTGCCAATGAGAAGGCTGGGGAGACCCAAGAAGCTGGGAGGGGACACTGCTAGGACAGCTGACCCAAAGTGGCCACAGGGATATTCCATACCATATGACATCATCTATAACTGGGGAGGGGTGGAAAGGGTGGGGCGGGAGGCAGCACAGCTCGGGAACTAACTGGGTATTGGTTCTGGGTAGTGAGAAATTGTGCTGTGCATCACTTGTTTGGTATATTCTATCATCATCACCTTCCTTTTCTCTCCTATTAAACTGTTTTTATTCCAAGCCACAAGTTTTACCTTTTTCTTTTTGATTCTCTCCCCCATCCCACTGCGGCAGTGAGCGAAGGGCTGTGTGGTTGTAGCTGCCTGCCGGGTAACACCATGACACACACACATCAGCCAAAGAGTGGCTATAGCAAGGAGCAGGAAAGAGCCGCATGGAAGAGAAGTCAAGGGTGAGAGATAATTCATGTGGTTCAGAGCCACTGGGGTAGAAGTCCACAAACTTTTTTGGCAAAATTTCTTGACTTTGATAAATAAAACTGGCTTAGTTACAGAATACTTTGTTCCTGGAGTAGACAGAAACATTATACGTCAATAGCTGGGGCACATGATGGGCAGCAGGACCTGGATGAACACTTGTTGATCTGATGCAACACTTTGCTTTTTTTCCCTTCCTATATAACTGCAAGGATTCCTTTGCTGTTTCCCACTGTTTTACTAAATCAAACCATGCAAGCAGTTATTCTCAAGGCAAAGACAGCCTTAGTGGAAAATAAGCAACCGCATACAAGAAGACAGCCCAACACCGGGTGTAAGTTGTATTACTTGACTGCAGCAATGAAAGCAACAGCACTACTCTCCTAGTTATTTATTCCAGGTGGAAGCCAAACCTTTAAATTACAGGCAAGGACTACCAGCAAGAGCCAAGAGGCCAGATCTCACCCATGAGCATGTCCCCATTCCCGCTTGGCTTGCCAGAGGACTGAGAGGATCCCCAAGGTGAAGGGCACATTGCAGAAGGGCAGATGTTGGGAATCTGTCCTTCCATTTTGACAACAAACCATCAATAATCACTCAACCAGCCCCACTTCTGCTGAGCAGCCGTTTTCTACAGACCACGCTTCATGAATATTATGAAAAAGAGAGTCAAAACTATTACTAAAGGCACAGTGAATACCTACAGCTACTCCTCTTCCTTGCACCACAGGACAACATTAAGTTTTGTTCTTGGAAACCCACACTGGTTGCTACTCATTTCTTTTTTCCTTCTAGATGTTTATAAACAGTTCAATCAGCTGTTCCACTGTTTTTCTGAGAAGTCAAACTCTCCTACATAATTCCCCAATTCCTCCTTTTGGGGTGGTGAGAGCACTTTCTCAGAAAATGGGAACTAAATCAAGGAGGGTGACAGCAAGTGCTGTGAGACCTTGGCCAAGGGCCCCCACCCTGTGACTTCCACACATGGGGTGCTCTGCGTGGGCCAGGGGCTGCGGTCTGTGGTGAGGATGTGCTTTGCCCTGTCCCGCTGGTGGGAGCACAGCAGCGTCATGGCACGAGAGCACTGGCAGGCTGGGGCTCCGAGCTGCATCTGAGACCTGGTACGGTGATGACACAGCAGGATTTAGCCTTAAATGTGGCCAAAACCTTTGGCTTTAATCAAAGTTTTAAAACATTCAGCTCCCCAGGCTGGGAATGCCCAGAAATGATAGCCCAATGGAAAGAGATATGGGATTGTTGTCAAAAAACCCCTCAGCAAGCCGACTTGCTTACCGCCAACTAACTCCGGTTTCCTTCAGTCCTCGCTGGAGTAACATTGCTGTATGTGCCCCTGAGAAGCGTTTCTCTGGAAAACTACTGGGATGTCCAAGTAACCAGGGCCTGCTGCAGAGTGCCAGCAGGCTCAGGGAGCCCTGGGGCCACCTCAGCCCCCCTGCTTGCCCTGTCACTAGAATGGCACAATAACTGGAAAAGTTTAAGAAAAATCCCAAGAGACTCTGCTTTAGGGCCCCTGTGGGAGAGAGACCAAAATAATTTTGATCAACGCAGCAAATTTTGGCACCTGCTGGGTGTGGGCAGCAAGCCTGCGACGTGTCAGGATGCCAAAGACCAGGAAGGTTTCCTCTAGGAGGGAGAGCAGGGGATCTCACAGCACATGTCTAAAGCCACGGAATTTGCATGCACTTGGGTTTTCATTTGCAAGGCAGGAGGACAAGCTGAAGGCGATTAAAACCGCGAAAGCTAGTCTGTGCTATAGGTGTTTATAATGCCTCTGAATGAGCTGTCCTCTTTCCTGTTTCGGACACAATGCCAGATACATTACTTGAAATGTAGCTTTCGATCCTCAGCGCTGCCAGTGTTGTTAACCCAGGCTGAGCGACACTTGCACTGGGGGAGTACAGAAATGACGAGGCAATTTCAGAAATACATGTGTACAACCTCCACCCACTTTTTTTTTTTTTAGGGTTTTAGAAACAAAACCAGTGCAAGATCCAGAGTCAGCGAGGGAGGAGACAGAGATGGGTGCGAGCTCGTGTCTGGTTCAAAGGCACGTACCAAAAATGTGAGAATTATGGGATCACAGGAGTTTGGAACATTTTACCTCAGCAGCCTGGCATTTTTGCAGAAACTAAGCAGCAAAGTGGCAAAACCAAGTTTCCTTTCCCGGAGGGAGCAGAGAGGGAGCACGCAGGGCCTAGCAGGCGAGGCTGGCTGCGCTCGGCAGAGCCGCTCTGGCACGCAGCGATGCCTGCTCTTCCAGGAAGGCAGCCATGGCGTGGTGATCATGCGCTCTTTTTCTGTGATTCCCCACTGAAACACTGACAAGTTTGTTGTTAGGCTGTGCAAGACCCGCGGCTGGCTGCCTCTACAGACACTTGCTGGTGGCTCTCACTACAGGTAAGAGAGCAGGTACGGAGCAGCCCTGGCCCCACAGCCCTGCTCCATGCCTGCCTGCTTCAGCTGCAGGGACTGCAGGCTGTGGGGTCTGCAGACACTGTCCCTGGAGACATGCCCATGGCAAGGACCTCCAGGTGTGAGGAGGCACTTGCTCAGGCATTGCACAGCCCGGACTGCCCCTCAAGCCCGTTTTGCCTTTCCTGTGGAACTGGGACAGCTGGGTCCCAGCCACCCCTGCCATCCATCTGCATTGCAGGCAGCAGAGACCCCTGCCCACGGGGGAAGGACCCAGAGCTGGATTTGTTCCCCACCAGGAAGCTGCTCTGAAGCCACATTTAAGATTTCCTCATCTTTTCTCACAGACTCTCTCTGTGGGGTCCCCCACACCACCAAACCACTTATAGATGGACACCAGGGCTGCAAGGAGGGTGAATGTTTTACTGAGGACCTTTTAAGCAAGCACCTAGACATGGCAGGATGTTGCAGATCCAAGGGAGCAATCAATCTCATTCTCCACATTCCCCAGCCTCAGCAGGCCTCCACAGCACCCCAAGGTATCGCTTCACTCCTCTGCAGGGCTTGGCCAAGCCCGAGCCCAGTCACGGCCGATGCTGAGCTAGATGCAGGGCCACCCAGGCTCCCAGGCGCTGTGTGACCGCTAGGTGTCAAAGTCCTGCCTCCAAAGTCAGGCTCTAAATCGGAGGGAACTGCTTAGAGGCAGCACAAACTCGCCTTGCCGTGGCTCCAGTCATATTTCTGAATGAGGAAGGAGGGTTGGAGTAGTTCCCAGAGCCTCTCATCGGGCTGCGGCTCAGCCAAGAGCTCCAGCACGCCCCGGCAAGTGGCCACCGGTGAAAGCAGGACGAGAATTTCCATGCACTCTAGAGCCAATGGAAAATGTGAAAGCTGAACCTTCTTCACTAAGTTCTTCTTACTGAGTTTGCTCTCGAGACAAACACCGGAGTGTATTCCTGACTCAATCTACCAGCTACCGGCAACTTGAGGTTATTTTTCAAGAACAAGGGTGGTGAGTGTGGGGAGTCCTCACAGGAGGTTGCTTACCCAGCTGCTGTACTCGCCCCTTCATTTGTTCTATGTTTATAGAAAATATCCTTGCCTAGATGGAAAAACACACGAAAGAACATTACTCTTGCTTCCTCTGCATGCAGAGTACATGTTTGTCAGGACATGTGCCTTGTGACAGGTTGAGAGAGCACATTTTGGGGAAGGGAAACTTTCTGACAACTCATCCCTGAAAGACAGACAGACGATAACACTCCCAATGGGCTCGATCCTCACCGGGAGGAGGCAGCGCCTGACTTCAGTCATGACGTCCTAATTTACAACAGAAAAAATTCTGGCTAAGAGCGCAGTGGAAAGAGCGGCGCTGGACTACCCCAGAAAAGGTTGCAAAGCCTGTCACCCAAAATAAGCACAGGAGATGGTCCCTGCTGCTGACAACTGACATTTAGCAGCTCTGTGCATCACAAGCAAATATCACAAGGAGAGCAAGAGAAGGGGAAGTGCTGGTGTCCCAAGGGACAAGCAGCGCTCTTCCAGGAGGGAAGCCTGGATGGCCCGAGAGTGCCCCTCTGAGTGCATTCCCTGGACTGCAGGCTTCAGTGTGTACAAAAAGGGATATTCCCTGAGCAGTTCTCCATTTTCTCCCTCTTAGGCTTCATGCAGCATCCCGTGGCTTTAAAGCGAGAAGACAAAGAAATGGAAAGAAATGCCAAGTGCCTATTTTCTCTCCAATTCCTTGTGCTGTGCACCTGTCCCACATACCTTCCTATTCATTGCTTCTTCACAGAAAAGAGATTTCAGTAGCATTATAAGTTGCTAACGAGGGAGGGAGCCGGCCCTGTAAACCCCCCACCTGAGGCTGAACAGAAAGATGAGAGCTTTTACTGACAAAAGACTGACGACAAGCACTGTCCACTCAACTCTTAGCTATTGTTGGAAACATCGCATATGAAGACATCCACAGCTGAAGCTATGAAAGACATAAACATATCTACTTTCAAAGGCCCTTACTCAAAACTGAACTGGGATGCAATAAATCAGCCCCCACATTCACACCAAAGAAAAAAAAAAAAAAGAAAAAAGAAAAGAAAGAAAGAAAGAAAGGAAGGAAGGGGAAATTCAGATTAGTCACAAAGAAGTTCCCCCGCCTGCTTCTCTGTGTGCATAAAGCAGTCTCCTGAAGGCACTGTCTTCACTTCATCTCTGCTCCTGGGACAGGAGTACCTAGCTCATCTGTCCCCTGCTCCTCCAGGCTCCTGCTGTGCTCCTGGCCCCTTCCCCAGCAGTTGCTTGCAGTGCAGCTGAGATGGCAGGACAGCCAGAAGTAGAGCCAAGAAATCGAGATCAGATGGATTGCGAAAGGGAACCTGCAGAGGATGAATGGAACAGCTGGCAAAGAGGACAGGTTAGGAACACGCTGCACCTCGTGTCTGCGGCTGCTCAGTGGATATTACTGCTTGCCTGCTTGATTTACCTTGGTATAAATTCTCTGCAACCCTCAACGGTAAGAGCTCATGTTCAACCCATTGTCTGCTGGCCTGTAAAGCTTTGTACGGGCTCTATTTTTATTTTTTTTTAAGAAAAGAAAAAAGTGGCTAGGTTTATCCCTATTCAAGTTTTTAATCCTTTCCTTAACAATTATAATTCTTTTTTTTTTTTTTTACATTACCTGTCCTCAAAACAACGTCCAGTATTGCCCAGTGCAGAGGTCTGGAAGGGGGATTGTTCCAAGAATGCTCTCTGCACTGGCCCCTGGGGGAGGCAGGTCTGCCTCCTTCCTGCCCCCTCCCCTACTTGCAATGACTCGTGCATTTCCAGTTAATTAAATGGGATCTTCTGGGTGGATGTTTGCTTTCAACAAGTGCACGTGGAAGAATCAGATCCCAAGTTGCTCATAAATGTCTCTTCAACTTTTAAAATGTACTATATGTGCAGGTAGATATGTGAGAAAGCAAGATAGCTTGTGACAGCTCTAGCAAGACCACTTTGGTGCTCTCAGCCTGCACATATACTGCGCCTTAGAAGTAGTCATCTATTAGATATCTGCAGATATCTGTCTGTGTGTATATATGAGAGAGTGAGTGATGTGGCCAGAGAGAGTTTTGTGTACGCGTAACACCACTGCAAAAAATACAAATGAGATGCTTGAAACAGAATACTTAAGCAAAAATTGTAGCAAACACACATTTGCCTCTCTCACGTGTCTGCAGGCTGGTGGATTGTCAACAACCTTTCACTGCTATTTCAGTGCCGCTTATGCACTAGCTACTTATCCTCCCACATCTTCTCCAAGAGCTATGTACCACTTTAAAGTCTGTTGTGCTTCACCTTGCCAGAGTTCATTCTTTCCTCCCACTTGCAGAGAAGCAAGCCAAGCACGTAACCATGCAAGGGAGGAATGGCCTTGTGCTCTGGGTCCAATGCAAAAGTTTCACTGACCCAAGTCTCACAGTAGTTATTAAACTACAGAACGATAACCCTGATAACACTGGAAGATAACACTTTTCATTCAGTTCAGTCTTTTTCTCCTTCCACTACTTTGGGAGAGAGAAGTTGCACTGGAAGCCAACGGAGAAGGGCAAGCTATCACACTGCTCAAGATGCAGAAACCTCTCCTGGGTCACACTCTGGTTGTGACTCCTCATCTCTCAGGAACTCTTTCTTCTGTAAAAATCTTAACTCAAACCTTCCTCCTCCAGAGGAAGATGGCAGGGGCTGACATTGCTGCCTGTGAGCCTTACAAACCCAAGGGAGCAGCAGCTGAGGAGGGGACACAGTACATGCCTGGAGTTTCCCTTCCTCAACAGAAACAACTGAAACAGGGTGCTTGAGGAGCAGCAACTGCAGCAGATGAGAAGTCCAGGCCCTGGGAGTCACCAGAGAACCTTTTCAGTTTTAAACGCTTGCTAACTGCAGGCTCAGAAGCGGTTTCTATTATTTTAAGCAGATAACCACGGTGTCCCATTTTCACTGCACCATGCTGTGCAGGAGCGGTCTCGCACTGGAATTACAAGGCTCAGTAGGACAACCGTGAATCGACTATATAGATGTCTACAGAAGAGTCTGCAGTATGAATCTGACTTGGCTCTGGGGGCAGTTTAGGGAGATGGACTTGATGGAAATAGGGGTACAGCAGCATCAGAGCGGCAGGCTGGGAGCACTGGTCTGTGGGAGCAACTAAGAGGCTGTCCCTGTTCTTGGGAAGAGTCTCCTTCAACTCTCCAGGGCTGGAGAGTGCCACACTAACTTTAATAGTAAGACAGTAGCTGTGTTGTTTCATAGCAAGACAGTATTTCATTACTGTCCATTGTCCTCACGGCTCCTAAGAAAAACCCCAGACTGTTCTGAAAACACAGCACAAATAATGTCACGGCACGTGCTCAGGAAAGTCAGCATCTGCAGCCCAGACAAAAAGAGACAGTGATCTGGTTTCTGCCACGAAGCCGACTGGAGAGCAAGCCTCAGCCTTGATTTCCAAATGAGCAAGTTTGAAAAAAAAAGGTAGTGATAGTCAGCTTTCACATCTGCACGGCTTGTGAGTTCCCATCTCTTGCTGGAATCACCTCCTCTCGCCAGACCAGCTGGGATCTGGCCAAGGGCAAGCCACTCACATGTGTGATCAGGCGGTGGGAAACTACCGGATGCCGAATCCATGGGCGGTAAAAGCCTTAAGCAGCTGTTGGGAATTCAAAGGCTTCTAATGATCTGTTGCAGGATAGTTTTGCCTGAACAGGGCAAGAAAAAGTGCAGGAGGAGGAATCGTGCAGAGGTTTAATGTAGACAAGGAAGATATGGCCATAATCTTAGCATCTCCTGGTGTGGAGAAAGTACAACGCACTTCCAGTGCAAAGTTGCGATCGGTGTGACACAGGGAGCCAGGCACATGATTGCAACGGTGCTCTCAATCGGCACGTATTGCTACAGTCCCCTGAGATTTGCTCTTTGTGAAGGACAAACCTATTGCTGAAACTTCTGCCACATGGCACGGCTCTAGACACAATGATAGGAGAAAGTCTCCTGTTTGGGAATCCAGAGCAGGCAAAAATGATGTGGAAACAGTGTAGATGATATGGGGAAATCTGAAGGAGTCATTAAGGAGCAATTCTGTGCCCTCAACCCTCCTGGCATCCTTTCCTGCACACCGTAAGAAGGCAGAACAGAGAAAGAGGGGCGACTAACTTTGTTACTAGCTCACCAATGTCCTTCCAGTCCTACAGATATGTCCTCTCCTCAGCAGAATTTACTAGTAGATAATTACAAAGTGCTTTGAGATGGCACAATAACTGCCCGAGATATGTAAAACAGATAACACACATTAGTGACAACGGGATTTACATTCTTACTATTGCCACAAGTTTGTCCCCTAACCTGTCTGTGTGGCCAGATCGAACAGATTGCGGTAGATGGTGGTTGACCTCAGAAGCTCAAGGGTCCTGTGCTTAGCTATGACCTTGTTGGGAAACTACCTAGAAATCCCAGCTGCCTGAGCCAAAGAGTGAAATGCTCATGCACTTAGGTGCCTAGAAAAGAGTAAGCATAAGACTCAAGGTGCTGAGGCAAGGGACAGGATCGGTAATGCCAGGGCTGATAGTTCACTCAGAGCCAGCGTGCAATAAAAGCTTCCATTTGGTAATGCAATCCAGCCTTGCCAGCGGAGCAAGCGGCAGAGCATCAGCCCTGGCAGCACTAGAGGGTGCCAGAGCAGACCTTTCCCACCACCAGCACCCACCTCATCCTCAGGCACAGACTGCACAGGGCAGCCCGGCTCCAACCTCCTTCCCCCGCCTCTTGCCTTTACCAGGGCGCAGCACCTAACCTGTAGATTGCACGTCTGTGCTCACTCTCTCCTCTGTTCCAACACTTTCCCTGTGCTCAGAGTGCTCTGAGGCTGCTCCGTTCCTGTGACACGAGGCAAAGTACGTGAAAGTCAGCCCGACGCACATCTCCCCAGCCCACCTTCTCTCTTAGGGAAGCTACCGTACAGGTAAAAAGAAGAACGCGGAGCAGCAAGCCTAACCTTTCGCTCTTTAATCAGGCAAAACGCTGAAGACTTGTGGTTGTGAAGAGACTGCAACGCTGGGCCTCCTGTGGTTAAGATGAGAGATGGGTTTGAGATGCAAAGTTCAGATTTAAAAATCTAATATAGAAGCTTGGTGTTTTGCATATCTGATCAGTAAGATACTTCTGTATTTGCATTCACTTTTTCTGTTATATAATGCAAATCAATTTTAAATGCATCTTAATGCACTTCTAAGAGAGCCACCGAGAGACGTGCATCCCCAACGGCCTGACCCGAAGTGCGAGGAACCGCAAAGCCGGACCCACCTGCCAGAGCCCTGCAGGAGGGTGAGACAGTGGGGGCACGGCTGGGTGCCAGCTCTGCAGACAGGCACCCCCGGCTGTAGGGTCATGCAGAAGAGGCTCTGCACCCCAAGATCCTTCGCTACGCTTTGGTCTGACTTGGTTATGTTCACCAGGATGTTTTTCTAAACAGGACCAAAAATGCGCGGCGTGCTCTGGAGGGCTCAGCACCGCGCTGGCTAGGAATCACTCTAAGACAATATTTTCTAGGAGCGATGTAAAGGCAAGCGAAGCGCGTAGCTGGCTAGCAGCAGCCCTGCCAGCTGGGGCTGCGCCGCGGAGGCGCGGTCCCCGGGAGGAAACGAAAGCACTAGCGGCGGCGGGCCCGGCCGGTGCGTTAACGAGGATTGCTCTTCTTTTTTTTTCAGCCTCCGAGCGACA